>CAWVNO010001867.1:0-24436 GCA_963930645.1 Salticus scenicus | reverse complement strand
AATAAAAACAAGTTAATCAACTTTCTAGACCTTAAAATTCAATTTAATGATAATAAAATTTGTACTGATATCTATGATCAAAGACAAGATTTTGTCTTTAAGGTAAATATGTTTACTCATTTTAATTCACGTCTTTATCTTTCTGTATATAGAAATATTATATTGAATTACTTTTTTCGAATAAATAATTTACGCTCAGCAAAATACAAAAACAAAAATATTAATAAATTTATTAAGGATACTATTAATATAGAATAAAAAAAAAAAAAAAAAAAAAAAAAAAACTTAGTTTATTCGTTAACATATCAATAAATATTTCTGTCATTAAAAGTAAATAAATAAATAAAAATATACTGGCATGTGTATTACAAAAAAAATAATAATAATAATAATAATAATAATAATAATAATAAAATACAATAAAAAAAGTGGAGGATGGATGGAAAGATGTTTGATTAAAGAGATAAGATAGTGGTGTTTGGCTGGTTGGACGGTTGGGATAATGAATTAATTAAAAAAAAAAAAAAAAAAAAAAAAAAAATGGAAGCTTTGTTGCATTTAATTTAATTGACAAACTTTATTTATTGGACGTAAGCTAAATTTTTACCTTTAATTAGAAAGCTTTATGAATTTATATCTGCTGAAATACTGTTTATTCTAATTGCAGTTCATGCACTTTTTTTTTTTTCAAGGTTGGGTTATTTTTTTTGTGTATTTTGTGTAATATTGTTTGCCAAAAATTAAAACCTTGAAATTTTTAGCTGAATGTTTCAATGTTGGGATGGCGACTCCTGATGAAATACCTCTACATTATGAACATTTTATTTTACTTTATTTATAATTCAGCTATATTATTTTATTTATTATTCACTAATTTGGGACCTGTTCCTTAAGTAAATTGTTATTTTTCTTTCTTTCTTTTCGATATATATAAATATATTTTTACTTTTATTTATTTTTTCTTTCTTTTCTTTCTTTCTTTCTTTATTGTTGTTTGTTATGGTCAGTTCAAACAGAAAACTTTTCATTAAAATAACTCCTCATTTTTCTGTTTCTATATTTTTGTGTTTTCATTGGGATTAATTTAAAATGAGTATTCTATTTTTCAAATCTAAAAAAAAAAAAAAAAAAAAAAAATACTGGTCAAATTCACTTTTGTGGTTTACTGTGACAAATCGTTCATCTGTTTATTTATTGTTATCATTATTATTGTTATCATAATACATATAAGAAAGAAAAAAAGAACTTTAAATAAAAAATGACATTTTTTTTTTTTTTTTTTTCAGTTAACGTATGAATTTACATCACAATCATTATGCATATTCTTTGAAATATTATTATAAAACATTTCAGAATAATAGAGAGTTCTAGTTATAATAAATCACTTAATCACAAAATCCCTCAGTAAAATGAGCCATCCCTTCCGTGGAGGATCAAAATTGTGATGGCATGTCTCCGGACCACCTCTAGGGGTGTGTCCCAGACCGTCGCCAATTGCCCATCTGCGCAGCATTAGTGCGACGTAAAACCCAATCACCAATCACCACCCTCAGTAAAATGTATATGAATCACAAAATTTGATAATTCGTAACATAAGTGTGAAGCAGAAACACGCGGATGCGCCATTTTTTTTTTTTTTTTTTTCTTTTTTTTTTTTCTTTTCAGTCACGGCTAATGTATTCTACTATATAAAAAAATAAAATTAAGTTTATTTCAAATTCATTCGGTAATCTTCGCCGTCCAAAACCCGATTTCGGTTTAATTGAAATGCAACGTTAAAAATATTTTCTTAAATAATAAACAAGCAGACAGATATACGATTATATTTATCGATAAAACTTCGATTTTCTCCTTGTCTTGCATTACATCAGCCAAATGGATCCCGGAAAAAAAGGCCCTTTTCCAATTCGCTAATTGCAAAATAATAAATATCAAATAATAAATTTTAAAAAGGACTTTCAAATTACATATTTAGAAATTTCAATCGATTTGGTACAGCATTCATTTAGTATATACCTGGGGGAAGAGAGGTGGGGACTAGGAGCAAATCGAAAGAAGACAATTGTTTTATATAAACTCTTACCGATTTTAATGAATTTTTGTATAATCACGTAAAATTTGTGAAAAAATTACAGTAAGTATCGGCAAACTTGGAGGGGGGGGGGGGAAGAAAATAAAATGACCTTTTATATCACTATTTTACTGATTTAATGATATATTCTATAATTATCACTTACTTTTTATGAAGATCACAATGACTGCATTATATATTGGGGGAGGGGGAATATGGAAATAAAATACATTCTTCTTTAAACTACCCTTTTATCGATTCAGAAAACCGTATAATCACGAATAATTTATGAAAAAATTACAGTAAGTGTCAGACATACTTGGAGGGGAAAGGGGGCAGAGGAAAACAAAATGATTTTTTTATATCACCATTTTACAGACTTTAATGATATATTTTATAACTATCACTTAATTTTTATGAAGATAACAGTGAGTATTTTATATACCTGGGGGGGATGGAAATAAAATAGATTCTTCTTTAAACTACCCTATTATCGACTAAAAATGTTTTGCATAAAAACGTATAATTTATAAAAAAATTACAGTAAGTGTCTAACATACTTGGGGAGGGGGGGGGGGCAGAGGAAAATAAATTGAATTTTTATATTACCATTTTTGCGATTTTAATAATATATTCTACAACTTCCACTTAATTTTTATGAAGATTACAATGAGTGTATTACATACCTGGGGGGGGAAGGGGGGGATAGAGGGAAATAAAATATATTTTCCTTTGAAATACCCTATTATAGATTTAAACAAAAACTTTATATAATAATATACAATTTGTGAAAAAATCACGCTAAGCGTCAGACATACTTGATGGGGGCGTAAAAACGGGGGGGGGGAGGCAGATGAAAATAAAATGATTTTTTATATCACCATTTTACCGATTTTAATGATATATTCTATAACTATCACTTACTTTTTATGAAGATCACAATGAGTGTATTATACATCTGGGGGGGGGGGGCGCAGATAGAAGTAAAATATATTATTCTTTAAACTACCGTATAATCGATTAAAAAAAACTTTGTATTTTTACAACTTTCTGCTTTTTATGAAAAATTACAGTGAGTTTACACATATCTGGACGATTTGCTAAAGGAGGGGGGGGGGCAGAGTGAAGAAAATGTTTGTTTTTATATCACCATGCTACCTATTTTATTTATATGAAACTTTGTATCTTATTTACATGTCACAAACCCATGGGCGTGGGCACAGGTGGGCACATGCCCACCTTGAAAATATTTGGAGTTCAGTTGGGCCCCCGTCCCTCGATTACTCATGAAAATTCTGAAAATAAAAACATTAATAATTTCATTGAAAAATTTCAAAACTATTAAAATCATCATGTGAAACGTGTAGAATATTTACATTTTCTCACTTGCTATAATCAGCATATACGACACAAAATATACAATCTGTCTAAAATAACAAGATACTGTGATTGATGCTTGTACCGATATCAGCACTTTTTCTCATCTATTGTCCAGTCCACTCAAGTGCAGTTTCCCCTGGGGCAGGTTCTACCCTTCAAGAGACTGACAAGGTGATTAGTCAACCCCTCACGGAAAGTGGAAAAAGTAAATACAACAGATGTTTCGGATTTTAAAAAAGTCACTACTTCTATCTAGTTACAAATTATACTGATCACCATTAGGATTGGGACACATGCGCTCTTTTGTTAATTAAACAAACCCCTATTAATTTTCGTTTCCAGGTAAAAGCTTTATGCTATATACCCTTATCAATTTTCTAAGAAAAAAAAATGTTATTTTGCGATAGACTATTTTGACGGTATTTTCAGTTCGATTATACTTCTCATTACCATTTATTCATCTTAATTTCATTTTTTTCCGTACCTCTAAAAACAAATTTTTATTAATAGTTGTGTTGTATTGTGTGTTTTCATAGTATTATAAGCTTTTTCGAACTTTAGGCGTTAATTATAAAATCCATATATGATGAAGAGAACTCCATTTGGTGCTCAAAAGAGAAAAAAATAAAAAACAGTGCCTGTTTGAAATTGAAATATAGCTTGTTTGAAACAGCAAATATATAGAAGATATTTAAAAGATTGCCGGTAGCTAAGCAACAGGTTTTAACGCCAAGTTAAAGGTCTTCTAATATTATGATGAGCGCTTTATCCAATGAGCTTAAAGTTGATAGGTATGTTACTGATAAACGTCGCACGATTTCTATAGATTGTGATGAGTTAATAGTGTTAGTTAATTAGTTTAATAGGTTTCTTTTTTCTTTTCTCTTTTTTTTTTTTTTTTTTTTTTTTTTTAACACGCTTTTATAAGCTTCACCTGTATGTATGTATGCATGTTTGTATGTTTGTAATCGCTCTGGGAGCAAACAAAAATATTATATTGTAAAAAAAGACTTTCCCTACGTGGACGGCGTGGCATTGAGGTATAGCTCCGCGCTACGAACCTAAAGGTCTAGCGTTCGATCCCAGTCAGGGGAGATTTTTTAAAAATGATTTTTGTTTAATTCTAAATTATTTTAATTAATGATTTAAATGTATGTAAATATTATGGTGTGTCACTCACACGATTTCCTCTTACCCTACTTTAATACTAAGATAGATATTTTGTACTTTTTAGTTCACATTTATATAAAAGCGTGTTCTTTAATTTTTTAAAACTATAATATTATTTTTAACAGGAATTCAAGCAAAAATTATTTGTGATTACGGTTAATGGATTCTAGTTATTTGAAGTGCGCTAGAGTTTAAACTCCACATCGATTAAAATATAAATTTATAGGCATGTTATAGATTATTATCGCAAGGATATTTACATAAGTTTAGAACTTATAACTTTTTTTTTTTTTTTTTTTTTTACCAGTACAAGAAGTAGATTTTTTATACATTGGTGCGTCTATAGGCTCTAAGTGCTTAAAAATCGATTTAGTAACGTTAAATTTTAAATTGTTTAAAACATAATAAAGATGAATATTTGATATTCTGAGATTAATATTTATAACTCTTTTTACAGGGGCACACAAAAGAATTTGGATACATTACGGTTCATCAAACAGCATACAACTTGGGGGGGGGGGGGATACTCAAATCCACTACAATGATTTTCACTTTTGTTTACATACCGGCTTATTTGAATTTATTTAAGCAATTGTTAATTATTAGTTATTCAGAAAGTCGAGGGTAATCGCTCCAGGATTTTGATATATTTATCTTTTCATTATCTGTTCGGAGTTGCATATTTCAATAGGATTATGAGACAGGAGGAAAAGAAAACTATAGTTTTTATATTAATTTTCTACAGATTTCAACATAATTACGTTCAATCATTTACAGTATAAAAAATAATTAATTGATTTTTTTTAAATTAAATTTGATATTAATGACTTTAAATTATTTAAATTATTAAATGTGATATTAGTGCATGCATCTTTATCTAATGTACATTTAAAATGGTGTTGGGGGCAATTTTCATGCAGAGCAGTTTTATCATATATATCTACTTTTCCGTATCTAGAGGTACAGGGATTACAAATTCATAATAATTCCATCTTTTTTCTTTAACTGCGTTTATAAGATTAAATATATATTAAAATTTATTGTCTTAGGCTCATATGAATCATAAGTTTTGTTTCCTCGGAAGAGAGATATGCGAAAAAGCCCCACGGGAAAAATTACCCCTGAAAACAAAAAATTCTCCGCAGAAAAAGTTCATATATCATTGGATAAATGCTTTTATAGCATATTTTTACTAACTCGCTTTCTTCTTTGTTTGTTCAGTACAAATTTTTCAATTGGTTTTTAACTTACTTCCCGACAAGCTATACACCTGAAACTTTTAGAATAGCTCAGAACACGATGACTTTTTTTTTTTTAAATACTTTTAGCCAATTGTTTCGGGACCCTGCTGCTTTCCGTAGCGTTTATATTATTCAACAATCATATAATAACTTCCCGACTAGATTGACTGACATTTGAAACTTTTAGAATAGCTCAGAACACGATGACAATGCAGCTTTTTAATACTTTTAGCCAATTAATTCGGGTCCTCGCTGCCTTCATTAGCCTTTATATGATTCAAAAATCATATAAATTCTCGACTAGCAAGACATTTGAAACTTTTAGAATAGCTCACAACACGATGTTTTAAGTTTTCAAAGTTGAATTTTTATAATTAATTAGGTTTATATCAGGAGACGAAAAAAAAAAAAAAAAAAAAATCACCCCTGGAAAAAAAAAAAAAACATCCTTAAATGAAATATTAAGGTATTAAGATTTCCATTATGGTATTACAGGTCAATCGAAAATAAAATTTACGAAATAGTTATTCGAAAATAACTGTTTTGAATTGAACATTTTTAATGATAGAATTAATAATTCATTATTATACCTTTAATACACTGAGATAAAAAAAATATATATATACCACCTTCCTCTAGAATGAATAAGTGGTCATTTTCTAAATCCCTTAACTTGAAATATAGTTTTCCGAGCTATGCGCATAAGGGATCCCGGAAAAAAGGCACCGAAAAAAGGACACCGGAAAAAAGGGCACTTTTTCAATTCGAAAATCGCAAAATAATAAATATCAAATAATGATATTTAAAAAATGGCTTTCAAATTACATATTTAGAAATTTCAGTTGATTTGGTACAACATTCTATTATAGCCGCTACTGAACGAAATCGTACATTAGTGCTCAAGTGCTCCCCTGAAGAATTTTTTTTAACCTTTCTGAGCTTCTCCTATATAACAAAATTTTTCATTCTTATTAGTCTATGTGGTTTCAGTAATCTTGTATCTGTTGCTTGGCTTTTACTACGTTTAATAGATCATTATTATTATATATATATATAGTATGTAAAACTCTGCTGTTTGAGTTCGAGTGCATGCTTCTACAGTGTTTAAAAATATAAAACTTGGCATGTGCAATGTTCCTTAGATAAAACTATGCTGATTCAATTTGAATACATATCGAACGACAGGTAGCGCTACTATTCTGTATTATTTTTCGTTTACGTGAAAGCTATATCTGAGCTTCTATGCTATGCACCAAACCCCCGTGTGCTATATATTATTAAAAACATATTCTTATTAAATTTGGCGAATATAGGCTGTCATGTAAAACTGGCATTACATTCTGTGGTTTCCCAGATGACTGTATCTCAAGAACTATTGGTGAAAATTGTACAGAATAACATATGTAAATGGTGATTATGAGAAGATAAACTGATTAAATTTTTGTTCATGTTAATCGGTAGGTGACGTTGTTATGTGAAATGATGTAGAAGGAAGTATTGGATTCGTGAATTTTTCAACTCCTATTTTCAACGAATTTGCATGTTTTTAGATGCCCTAAGCATGATTCACCCATTCTTAGAAAATGGCTGCCTGTGTTTATGTTTATGATGTGTTGGTAAAACTTTGTATCTCACAAACCATTAGACAGAATCTTAATAAGATTAGTGTTTGGTTAGACCTTGATTTTATTTGATGAAGATTAGCTTTTGGAATATATCATCCAATAGTGGCGCTGCTATGCTGTGATTCGACCCATTTAATTGAAGATTAGAACTCAGTTTCTGTAATGTATAACAGCATCCAACTTAGTATATGAGATAGACATTATGTGACACTGTGCTGCTTCATCTTGGGTGCAAATCAGCCGACACATTGCGCTGCTGAGCTGTGATTTAATTTCGTCAATGAGAAGGCCATACCTCTTCTTCTATGACATATAAATGCACCAAAATTTATATGTTGTATGGATAATGTGTGAAACCATGCTGATTCCATTTAGATGCATATCGGATAAAAGGTGGCGTTGCTATGCTGTATAATTATTATAATTATTATTTTTTTTTTCATTTACGGTTGTGGTTGTGTGGTTAAAGCCGATTGATTACGCTAGGGTCCTAGGCCTGTGGGTTAAAGGCCCTTCGTTGGGGGTTTTCGTAAGGGGTATTAGTCCTTATTTACGTGTAATTCGGATAAAAACATGGAAAACTACGAACGACTAGGTCGACGAGCGCTACCTGTGATCGAACCTGGCACTTTCCGTATATCAGCTTTCAGTGAAGAACCGCTCTGCCACTGGTGGGGCTTTTCATTTACGGAAAGGCTATATCTAAGCTTCTTGGTTATATAAATACAATAAACTCGTTATATATTTTATTTATTAATTTGTTTTATCTTATTTATTTATTTATTTTTATAACAGAGTCTGAAAAAACATTGTTTACACGGAAATTTTCTATTTCTATATTTATTATCTGAATGCTTACCTAAAAAATTATTAACAAACGATTTATAAAACGATCGAATTATAAACAAATGATTTACTTATTGCATGTATGTCTTGGCATTCTCAGAAACGACTCTGATAAAAGTTTAGGATTAGGATTAGTATTTTGGGTGACGCTAATTCTAATTCATCCCGGGCCGAATTCCATTTTTCTATACTCGAATGGGCGAGGACTAATTTTCTTTTGTGAAAAGTCATATACAACAATTAATCTTAAAAGAGAGGATTTTTCAATTATCGTAATAATACTTAATTTAAGACGGCATTAAAATGACAGTTACTATAGAAATGTCACTTCATTTTCTCACAGACTTTATGTACGGTCGTGTAGATGGATAAATATATTCTTTACTCAATGCGACAAACATTTTATTATTATTATTATTTAAAACTTCAGTTTTGTCCCATCGTTGTATCTCAAAGTAAAAGTTTGAAATCCATTAGTCGAGAGGTTTCAGTGTATTGAATAAAATTGATTTTTATTCTCTTATAGTAACTTGATTAAATATTTAATCTCATTTCACAATTTCACTTCAATCAGATACGAGGACGTAGATTCAGATGTGAAATAAAAATTCTAACTGGAGTTGGAGGCCCATGGCTCCCAGGCCTTTTTCTATGAGGATGTTGTTGGTTGTGCATATATTGTCATCGGAATTATTCATTTAAAAGCCAATTTCAGCTCGATCGGATATTAGGAAGTCAGTTAAAATTTGCTTGCATTGATTTGATTTTACACTGACAAACACAAACGAAGTAAAATAAAAGCATGCTAAAACATGAATTTCTTTGCATAGGAATTTTTATTTCTCTGCGGATAAAAGCCCTTTGAAAAATTATTTGCGAAAGAGGAATTTTATTTATTTATGCCCTCTTCTAATTAAGCTTGAGGAATGAAAGATTAATGGAGGAAGAAGGGAAAAATACTTCATCTAGTTTAGACATGAATATTCAAAATTGCTTTTTCTTAGGTATAATAACAAATATAAATGGTTCATTTATTTTTTAATGCAGTGCTTCTCCCCTCGTATAATGTTAAGTAAAGTGTAAAAATATAAGTATGAAGCCGTAACATTCTCTGTGTGGAAATTTTACACCTTTTAGAATCTTAGAATATAATAACATATTTATGTTTTCTGATAACAAAATACTTTTTTAAAAGAAATCATTCATTTCCCCCCCCCCCTGCGGAGCCCACCAGAGGCCGAGCAGTTCTGCGCTCAAAGCTAGTAGACGGGAGGTGCCGGGTTTGATCGCAGGTCGCGCTGGTCGGCCTAGCCGTTTGGAGTTTTGCGTGGTTGTCTCCGAAACTTGCGTAAATATGGGCTAGGAACCTTTGAAGTTTCCCGACGGAGGGCACTTTCCCTCAGGCCTAGGACACAAGTGCAGTCAATCGGCTTTAATTCCCCCCACCCCCCACAAACACAACCTCTGCCCGGATACAATATGTAGATATATTCAAAAACATATGTACCAGTGCATTGCGTCTTCCTAAAAGTTTTATAGAAGATACTTGAAAGAGAATAAAAAACATCAAATACAGATTTTATTTTATTTTATTTATTTATTTATTTATTTTTCATTCTGTACCCAAACCCCCACACAAAAAGGATAGAACATATACGTAGTCCAGAAATGTGACGGCAGCGGAATGAAACTATTAGATAACTTTTTCTTCTTTTAACACTTCGAAATAAACCGAAAAACTCGCAAAAGTTATCCGAAAATTCGCAGAAGTTCTTCGAAAATACATACATACATATATATATATATATATATATATATATATATATATATATATATATATATATATATATATATTATATACACAAACTCGTAAAAATGTATATAAATTTTTTATGTTTCAAGTATTAACATTTCGAAAAATACGAGATAACAGGCAAAAGTTACTCGCATTGCCTTTGGTTACTCGGTATGTTAGTATTTAAACAGCTTTATTTACTCGAAAGGGAAGGTAGGACACCACATACACGCAATATAAATATATATATATATATATATATACACTTATCATTTCTACTGATTAAACTGCGTAAAAAAATAAATGAATAAATAAATTCAATCGTCTACCAACTAGGTTATCGTGGAAACCATTAGGTAGATTTTTGCCGTGTACCAAAATAAGATATTAAATCTTTTTTATGTTTAAAGAAATAACGTATTGAAACAAACGCTGTTAAATGTTACTCGCATTGCCTCTGGTTACTCAGTGTGTTGGTGTTTAAACTGCTTTGGTTACTCGTTGTACACCTTGAGTTGGACACCTCTCACACTCACAAAATGTATGTATACTTATGATTTCTACTTATGAAATATCAAAGAAGAAATTTAAAATAAATAAGTAAATTTAAAATAGCCTATTAACTGAGTTTTCGTGGACACTATTAAGTAGAATTTAGTTGTGTACTTAAATAAAAAAAAAGCATATATATATATATATATATTTATGTTTCAAGAAATAACATTTCAGAAGAAACGAAGTAACTGGCAAGTTCCTCGCATTGCATTTGGTTACTCGGTGTGTTGGTGTTTAAACTGCTTTAGTTCCTCGAAAGGGAGGGTAGGAGACAACACACACACACACACAATAAAAAAAAAAGTATATATTCTTATCATTTCTACTTATAAAATAGTTTAACAAAATAAATAAATTCAGAAAAGTCCCGTTTATCCGAGAGAGTGGGAAATAGACGACATCAAAAAAAGGCAGGATCGAGAAGTTTTTTGCTCAAGAAGAAACAGAAACAAATAATTATTAAAAAATAAAATAAAATAAAATAAAAAAATAAAAAATCAAATGTATATCGTGTTTGTGTTTTTATTTATTTATTTATTTATTTTTAATTTTGTAGACTATAGTATAGCACTGTTTAACTTAGTGTGCCTTGGCTTGATCATAACTCCCCTTTTTTGCTTAAAATTTTTACATTCTTCAGTAAACAAAAAACAAATATTTTTACTGTAAATGGGAATATTTTTATTGCTTGTATGTTTAATATACAATATAACCAAGTTTTTTATTTAGAATATTTTATTTTTTTTTTTAATCTCATTTTCCATAATTTCCATACATTTTGAGGTTTATTCGCTCCAAGCTATTGAATTCCGCGGGTTAAATGTAAATAAATTCAATAATTTACCTACCGGGTTTTCGTGGATACCCTTAGGTAGATTTTTGTCATGTACTTTAATATGATCTAAAAAAAATTTCTGTTTCAAAAAACATTTCCAAACAAACTAGTAACTGAGAAAAGTTACTCACATTGCATTTGGTTACTCGGTGCGTTAGTGTTTAAACTGCTATAGTTACTCGAAAGGGAAAGTAGGACACCACACACACACACACACACACAAATATATATATACTTATCATTTCTACTCATTACATTGCGTAAAAAATGAATACATGAATAAAGTCAATAGTTCACCAACTAAGTTGCCATGAAAACCATTATATAGATTTTTGTCATGTACGAAAATAAGACATATATACTTTTTTTTTTTTTTTTTTTTTTTTTTTAAGAAATAATGTTTTGAAACAAACTCTGGTAAAAGTTACTCACACTGCATCTGGTTACTCAGTGTGTTGGTGTTTAAACTGCTTTAGTTACTCTAAAGGGAGGGTTGGACACTGCTTCTACTCTCTCTTACACATGGATTGCTGTAGCCCAGTTGGTAGAGCGTCGGGCTCGTAATTGAAAGATTGTGGGTTCGATACTCGAGCCGGCCAAAGACCGTCGTGTATATTAATGGTGGCTGGTGCATATAAGATCTGTCTTATCCGTAATATCCTCCATGTTCCCATCAAAATTATACCTCTAGGGGTCACCAAAGCGGAAGATCCGTCCTTTCCGTGGAAGATCAAAATTGCGATGACATGTAACCGGATGATCTCTAAGGGTGAGTCTCAGACCTTCGCCAATCGTCCATTGCGTAGAACTGTTGCGACGCGGAACCCAAAGAATCATTCAATTAGTCTATTTCACACACACCTCACCTATATATACATATCATTTCTAATTATAAAATTGCTTACAAAAGAAATTTAAAATAAATAAGTAAATTTAAAATTGTGTATCAATTGGGTTTTTCGTGGACACTATTAAGTACAACTTGGTCGTGTACTTTAATAAAAATCATATTTTTTTTTTTTTTTTTTTTTTTTTTTTTTGTTTCAAGAAATAACATTTCGGAAGAAACGAAGTAATTGGCAAGTTCCTCGCATTGCATTTGGTTACTCGGTGTGTTGGTGTTTAAACTGCTTTAGTTACTCGAAAGGGAGGGTAGGACACAACACATGCGCACACACGCAATCAAAAAAGAAAAAATCTGGTGTGAAACAACCACACGACTTCCATTACCCGCTATTACATGTATTATATGCATTTTTGAGAGAGAATGTGATCAGAAAACATAAAAGTGACCAAAAAAGAAAATCGTTAGAGCCGTTTTTGAGATACCAACTTTCACAAAAAATCAATTATTGAGCAGAAAACAATAAGTACATACAAAAGCATATTTAAAAGTGAGTTAAAATGGCGAGTTTGAAAAAAATCCGTACAACCGTTTTTAAAGGAACGCCCTTGGGAGGCCTGAAATTGAGCTATTTATACAGGACGCCTATCAATTTTCTTGAACTAACCAACTATATCATTCGAAAGGACATCTAATAGAGTGTTTATATAGCAAGTTTGAAAAAAATCGTTAGAGCCGTTTTTGAGATACGGACTTACGGTCCCACTTCCGGTTTCCGATGTCCCATTTCCGGTTAAACTCAATTATTGACAGGAAAACAATAATTACATACAAAAGCATATTTAAAATTGAGTTAAAATGGCGAGTTTGAAAAAAATCCGTACAACCGTTTTTAAAGGAACGCCCTTGGGAGGCCTGAAATTGAGCTATTTATACAGGACGCCTATCAATTTTCTTGAACTAACCAACTATATCATTCGAAAGGACATCTAATAGAGTGTTTATATAGCAAGTTTGAAGAAAATCGTTAGAGCCGTTTTTGAGATACGGACTTACGGTCCAACTTCCGGTTTCCGATGTCCCACTTCCGGTTTTTCAATTTTCACCAAAATTTGGAAATTTCATCTGTAGGCCAGACGTATTTCAATTCTAAAGTTTCGTAGCTCTATCTTTATTAGTTTATGAGCTATAATAGCCAGAAGATTCTCCACATACATACATACACACACACACACACACACATACATACACACTGACCAATTGCCAAAAACCACTTTTTTGGACTCAGGGGACCTTAAAACGTGTAAATCAGGTGAAATCTCGATATCGAATTTTTGGACCGAATACAATACTTCCATTACCTACGGTAGTAGGGTAATGGAAGTAAAAAGTACACATTCTTATCATTTCTATTTATAAAATAGTTTAACAAAGTAAATAAATTAAGAGAAGTCCTGTTTATCCGAGAGAGTAGAAAAAAGGCGCGATCAAAAAAGGGCAGGATCGAGAAATTTTTTGCTCAAGAAGAAACGGAAACAAATAATTATATATATATATATATATATATATATATAAAGGATAAAAAATCAAATGCATATCGTGTTTGTGCTTTTATTTATTTATTTATTTTTATTTTTGAACAATATAGTACAGCACTCTTTAACTCAATGTTCCTTGGCTTGATCATAACTCCCCTTTTTTGCTTAAAATTTTTACATTCTTCAATAAACAAAAAACAAATATTTTTACTGTACATGAGAATATTTTTATTACTTGTATGTTTATTATACTATATCACCAAACTTTTTATTTAGAATATATTTTTTTATTATCTCATTATATTATATTTTGTTTGTACAGATAATAAGAACGGTAAAAGAAAAGCTGATTCCTATATTTTGTTAATACAATGCATAAGCCAAAATAAGTTGATTTATTAGTTTAACCGTGCCTTTAAGACAGCTCAGTAGTAAGTGTTGTCATAATTAATCTAGGATAAAACCTAAGTTCAATAGCATATGTTAGCGACCATCATAATTAAAGATTTAATAGGTTATTCACAATGTTAATGTTTGTTCTAAAAGTTACTCTAAAAGACGGTAGCTGGTATTTAATGTGTGTGTCATCTATAGAATATATACGAGCAGAAAAATAAAGCCTGCACTTTGTCTTTTCTTTGTTTATATTTGCAATTAATTATTATTATATAGTTAAAATTAAAAACTACTGAAAGTTTAAAATTAAAAATTGTTTCACGTGTACACATATTATAAAAACGTATAAAATCACTTTTAAAAACACGTATATAAAAATATCTTTATTAAAATCAGACACAAAGCTTTTCGCTATTATTAAAATAGCATCTTCAGGTGTTGTTAATTAACACAGTAGACAGCATTATGCACTGGAGAAGTTCATTATAGTTATAGTTAAAAAAAAAAAAAAGTATTGTAAACATCACGAGTCCTTTTAGAACACACAGAAAAATTTCAGCATACCGAATTAGACTTATATATACATATATATATATATACAGAGCCGCCATCCTAATCCGGCAAATTGTTAGTACCGCCCATTTTTCTACACCACCTAATTTTTAAAGTATTTTTCTTCAAATATATTTGCGATCAATTAAGAAGAAAAAAACTCTATAAAATCATTGGTGTAGAAAAAGGGGCGGTACAAACAATTTGCCGGATTAGATTGGCAGCTCTGTATATATATATACATATACATATATATATATATATATATTTAACAATAACTGTAATGAACTTCTCCAGTATATAATGCTGTTTACTCTGTTAATTAACAACACCTGAAGATGCTATTTTAATAATAGCGAAAAGCTTTGTGTATGATTTAAATAAAAATATTTTTATGTACGTGTTTTTAGAAGTGATTTTATACGTTTTTATATTATTATGTACCTTTGTAAGATTTATCTGTATCAAAAACCATTGAGAATGAAAATAGTATTTTATTTTATTTTTCTTCAGACAATAAGAACGGTGAAAGATAAGCTGATTTTTATATTTTGTGAATAAGTTGCATAAATTATTTGTTTAACCATGTCTTTAAGACAGCTCAGATATAAAATGTTCTCATAATAAATCTCGGATAAAAGATAAAATCTAAGTTCAATAGCATATGTTAGCTACCAATATAATTAAAGATAGAATAGTTTACTCACAATGCTAGTGTTTATTCTAAAAGTTACTCTAAAAGACGGTAGCTGGTATTTAATGTGTGTGTTACTTATAGTATATATACGAATAGAAGAATAAAGACTGTACTTTGTCTTTTTTTAATTTATATTTGTAATTAATTATTATTATATACCCTTGTAAGATTTCTCTGTATCAAAACCCGTTGAGTTATTTTAAAATAATTGGAAATATTATATTATATTATGTTTCTACAGACAATAAGAATGGTGAAAGAAAAGCTGATTCTTATTTTCTGTAAATATGTTGCATATATTATTAGTTTAATCACGCCTTTAAGACAGCTGAGTAATAAAAATGTTCTCATAATTAAACTAGGATAAAAACTGAATTCAATAGCATATGTTAGCTACCAATATAATTAAAGATAGAATAGGTTACTCACAATGATAGTGTTTATTCTAAAAGTTACTCTAAAAGACGGTAGCTGGTATTTAATGTGTGTGTCGTTTATAGAATATATACGAATAGAAGAATAAATCCTGTATTTTGCCATTTCTTTATTTATACCTGTAATTTATTATTATTATGTATCTTTGTAAGATTTCTCCGTATCAAAAACACTTGAGTTACTTTAATTGGAAATATTGTATTATACCTTGTTTGTACAGAGAATAAGAACGGTAAAAAAAAAAAAAAAAAAAAAAAAAAAAAAAAGCTGTTTTTATATTTTGTGAATAAGTTGCATAAATTATTAGTTTAACCATGTCTTTAAGACAGGTCAGTTATAAAATGTTGTCAAAATAAATCTAGGATAAAACCTAAGTTCAATAGCATATGTTCATTTTTTTAATTAACTTAAGTATGAAATTTAGGTGTCCACACTTCATTTTAATTCATTTCAGTCATTTTAAAAAGTACGTGTCCCAGTTTTACGGTCAAAAAATGAGATTAAAAATAATATTAAAAAATAAGAACAAAAATAAAAATTTACAGATTGAAATTAATAGTCCTCCGTGCTAAACTAAATTCTTCCTTTGACAGAATTCTTAATTTATTTTATTTTTTAATTAATTTATTTTTATTTTCTCTCCCGGTACCATTTAAAAGGTTTGGGGAATACACTGTAAGCAATCACTAATATGATTAATCAATGCTGTAAAATACCTTTTGTAAATATTAATTTACCATTTATTCATAACTTTAATCATAACCTCTCTATTTTATCATTATTATTATTATTTATTACTTACGTTATAGGTGTTTACTTCTAAATATTTAAAAGATTATAATTTAAAAGGAAGTATTCAAGAAATAAGTTCATTCAGTTATTCCCCCCACTCCCCCCCCCCCCCGAAAAAAAAGGTGATTTTTTTTAATACATATTTTTTTTATTTATATCTTACATCAATATCGTTACATGATCTCTTTTGTTAGTGAATTTAGTTTGACATGTCTTTTCATTGACGAAAGACTTATAAAATAAATTTAAATATAGTTTTTCAGATACATATGTGAAATATGAGATTTATTGTGTTTTAATTTAATTATTTTATAATTTATTTATTAAAAAAATATCTCATTTATGTAATCATCAAATATATTTTTAAATTTAGATTGTTATTATTATTATTATTTTATTTTTTAATTGAAATCTAAAATGTTTAAATTTTCCTTAGATGTAGAAGAGAATTTTATTACTAAAAACATACTCTAAGTTGTCAGATACAAGTTTAGAAATATATTATCATTATTAGAAATATAAATTTTAGTAAGGGAGGTTTCTGATGTTTTAAAAATAAAACCTAAATAAAACCATTTTTGATTGAGGTATAACGTCTAACGGAGGTATTTTCTGAATATCATGGAAAAACTTATTATCATCGATGTATTTATCCGAATCCTTGGGAAATCTCTATAAAACCTAAAAAAGTGCAGGTTTTCAAAGGTTCAAAAACTAAAACTAAAAAAATACGTTTTTGGTTGCAGGTATAGTGGTGGTATTATTTAAATACAATAGGAAAACTTATTATCATCGATGTATTTATTTGAAACCTTTGGAAGCCTCTACAAGACCTAAAACAGTGCAGGTTTTAAAAGGTTTTAAAATTAAAACCTTTAAAAAACATTTTTGATTGTAGGTATAGTGGAGGTGTTATCTAAATACCATAGGAAAACTTACTATTCTCGATGTATTTATATGAAACCTTGGGAAACATCTATAAGACCTAAAACAGTGCAGGTTTTAAAAAGTTTTAAAAATAAAACGTTTAAAAAACGTTTTTGACTGTAGATATTATCCAAATGCCATAGGGAAACTTATTATCACCGATGTATTTATCCGAAACCTTTGGAAACCTCTAGAAAACATAAAACCACGTAGGTTTTCAGGAGGTTTTAAGAATAAAACCTAAAGAAAACTTAGATAAGGTTTCTTTTCAGGAAGTATTTTTTAGCGAAACTTCAAAGAAACCTTTTAAATACCTGAAAACCTAGATAAAACCATAAAAAAAGTTTTAGAAAACCTTAAATTTCAGTAAGGGTTAGTTCTTTTTTTTTTTTTCTAGTCTTGCCAGTTTGTTGATTCATTACCCTCAAGCATAATTTACAACTTTTTTACTGAAATTTCACAAGATTTTTTATTTATTTGTTTGTTTGCTTGATTGTTCGTTTGTTTTTATTTTTATTTATTTATTTTTATTATTATTATTATTATTTTTTTTTTTACCATTTTCTGAATACTAATTTATAACAATAGTTTACAACTCAGTAACGAAGAAATTTAACTTTTTAAGGGGGAAAAATGTTTTAATAGGAGGTAAATGCAACACATCTTCTAATTAATTAATTAATTTTTTTACATAATTTCATCATCCCGCCCAACCATCCAGCCAAACCACACACCCCATCGTCTGTAATCAAACATCTGCCCACCCAACCTCCATCATTTTTATTGTCTTTATTTTTATTTTTATTTTTTGGTAACATACACAAAAGTGTACTTTTTTATGTTACTGACGGAGAACTGATTATGGATACAAAATAGAATATATGAAGTTTTTAGGAAAACCATTTTAGCAGTGACAGTGATCAATTTATTAATATTCTAATTTTTATGCTTTGAAGAGCATAAATTAGTTCGAAATAAGTGGTTAATGATGATGTGTTCTATGCAACGAAATATTAATATATATATATTTACATATTTATATCGTTTTAAATATGATACTTGGTTATATCTACTGCAATGTTTGAAAAACCTTTCAATATATATATATATATATATATATATAATATATGTATACTTCTTTTCATTTCTACGTATAAAATTGCGTAAAAAATGAAATAATAAATAAGTGAATAAATTCAATAGTCTATCAATTAGGCTTTCGCGGACACCATTAGGTAGATTTTAGTTGTGTAATAAAATAAAATAAATATATTTGTGTTTCAAGAAATACCATTTCAAAACAAACGAAGATACTGGCATAAGTTACTCAAATTGCATTTGGTTAGTCGATGCGTTCAAACAAAACTTTTCAGCGGAACAAAACTTTTCAACGGAGACCTTTTTCACCCTTGAGCATTAATGTACGATTTCATTCGCTAGTGCTATAATAGCAAATTACTCATAAAGATATTCTTAGTTATGTAATCAAAAATGCTAATAGTAATTCTTTCTTTCTTCATTATAATTAATTTATGTTATTTTAAAGATGGAGTAAACTGAAAGCACACTGTTTAGATGAAAGATTTGAATATTTACACCTATATTATTTAAATGCATCTTAAAAAAAAAAAAAAAGAAAGAAAGAAAAAGAAAGAAGGAAAGAAAGAAAGAAAAAAGAAAAAAAAATGGTCGAGATTTGACCACTGCGCAATACCAGTAAAAACTAATAAACAGCATTAGAAATTTTCTTTATTGTTTTTTTTTTTTTTTTAAATCTTTTATTTTGAGTGTGAATAAAGTTTTTTTTTTTTATAATTTAGATGCTTTTGACGTTTAAAAAATATTTATTTAAATAAGTTAAATATATTTAAATGATTATCAGTTATCCAGTTTTTCTTTAATAAATTTTTATATTATTTCTTGACATAATATTTTTATTACCGCAATATAAAACCTTTTTTTCTAATAATCTGCCCGTATATGTTAAAATTTACAAAGTTTAAAAATTTCTTGATTTAGAGAAGAATTATGCTAATTGTATTCACGAAGGCCAAAGTTTTGTGTAACTGCCAAAAAGCAACTAGAAAGTACAAAATATTGAGGAAACCTCTAACATAGCAACCCTGAAAGCTTGAGAAACCTAAACACACTAGGGTTGCCGCGTTTGTACGCGACCGCTTTAGCGAGTAACCGCCGGGAAAGAGTCTGGGTTTGAGGCTGCATTTTTACACACCGTCAGATGGCGCTAAATACACACACGGCTTATATATACACACGGTGTGTGTTGATGATTGCCGAATAACGCATCTCCGAGTAACTTCAAGAAAAGTGGTGCAGAGCATAGAAAAAACCTTAAAAAACGTCGTGACATGCTTAAACAAACCGAGTAACCAGCAAAAGTTACTCGCATTGTATTTGGTTACTCGGTGTGTTGGTGTTTAAACTGCTTTAGTTACTCGAAAGGGAGGGTAAGACAACGCACACACACACACACACACACACACACACACACATATATATATATATATATATAATCTTTGTAAAGTAATGCTCGTTTTATGTGTTACACTTTAATGGTAGAGAATGCTGATTTTGAAATACTATGAGCCATTTATATTTCAGGCTGAGCAAAGAGAAAAGACGGCAGTGTGATTTGCATCCAGGTTGTGTGTGGTCATGGTTTGAAGACGAATGTCACTGTTTACCAAACCCTTGTGAATCCGAATTCTGTGAGAAAGGTTTCCCTGAGTGCAGATGTTCATCCTTACTTTGTGACAAATTTCCGAAACTCTGCTTCCTCAATCTCGGTAATTCAACTCACGAGCACGACGATATATGCATCTGCCAGAATAAATATGCAGAACTTAACAAGTAAGACAGCAACCTAAAATATTTTTTTTTTTTCTTTCTTTGTACACATTTAGAATTTTTTTAAGATATTGTATATAAAATATTTAATGAGAGTGAATGTCTCGCAAGCGGAGGGACAAACGGGAAGCTGCGAACTCATATATACGGCTAGTTTGACATCAAAGAGATTTGTAAAAGCCGACACTTAATATCTCACCAAATATGCCATATTTTGTTCTGATCTTTTCAAAATAGTCTTTTATCTTCGGTCTTAAGCTATCCTGAAAATTTTACATTTCTACATGCAGTATGTTTTGAGATCTGGATCTCAATTTAAAGCCAAAAAGGGGAAAAGGTTGGTGTAATGAACTGAAATTCTGAAAAATATCTCTAAAACGGCTCGAAGGATTTTCATATAATTAATATATGTTGTTAATAGGATCTTTCTGAATCTAGTAACGTTTTCGTTTTTTTTTCAGGAAAACTCTTATTTTTTATATAAATCGCTTTAAATATGGAACTATATTACTCCGCTAATTACATGTGTTTCTTCAGGTGAAAACGCTGTTATGCGGTTCTTACTTGTGAGGTATGTGGGTTGGTTTGTTGACCGACTTGAATGTAGCCAATGAACTATTTAGAATTTTTTTTTTAACGCAAAAGTACTTTATTACATGTTTAAAATATTTATTGTATATATACTAAGTCAAATTCACTTAAATATATTTTCTCTTCTGTTATGAAAAAAATATTTTTGATTTCAAAATTTCATATTTAGTCAAAAAAATATTTAGATAACATTTATTAGTATATATTTAATAGTATATATTTAGATAGCATTTAGAAGTATTTTGTAATTTTAGATATTCCATTTTATCATAATAATGATGAATTCACAATTTTTTAAAGTGAAAAAAATTTTAATCATTCCTGAATATCGATTTTATAATAACTCAATGATTTGTGATTCCTATTCATGTATTCTTACGCGCCGGGAATGAAAAAAAAAAAACAGCAAATAGAGTTTTGGCGCCATCTATCGTTTTTATTTAAAATATACTCTTTCGTAAATACATACATACATATATATATATATATATATATATATATTTTCTTTTTAAAAATTAAAAATCTCTTTTGAAAATACAGTTAGAGTTTATTCATTTATTTATTTTTCAGACTTTAAAATAATACATATTTTAAATATTAACATAATAAAACTATTTTTATTATTATTCAAAGCAATAATGACTAGCGGATGAAACATTGCTTACACTGTTTATTAGAAAAAACAGTGTTTTAATAAAATTCATTTTTCATGAATTTTATTAAAATTCATGAAAAATGTGTCAAATAGCAATTATCAAAAAACACGTTAAAATAAATAAATAACATCTTTACTTTGAAACCCATAATAATTTATTTTAAAAAAATTATTCTTCCTTTTCTTTTCTTTTTTTAATTAATTAATTTGTGCATGAAAATTCTATTTCATAAATATATTTACAATTACAATAAAGAAAAAAACCTCCTTTAATTTTAAATAACTATTTCCACCTGTTTCTAAACAAGTGTTTTTTTTTTTTTTTTTTTTTTTTTTTTAATTTCTTTAAACGAAAAAAAAAAGTTAAATTTTTATGTATATGATTTTAATGTAAACTACTAGATGGCGCCCCTACATTTAATTTATTTTTCTTAAAAAAAAAAAAAAGAAAAGAAAAGGAAAAGAAAAAAAGAAAAAGAAAGAAAGAAAAAACTTTTAATTGCTTCGAAAACATGTAGAAATAATTATTTAAAATTAAAGGAGGGTTTTTTGTTTATTGTAGTTGTAAATATATTGGTGAAATAGTATTTTTACGCAGAAATTTCATTTTTTTTTTAAGCTTAACTTATATTTTCCATAAAATTTTTCTCCAGGTGATTTTATCTTATTTTTAAATTTATAGAAATGTAAAGTTTAATTTATATTTTGTCTATTTTTTCCCCCAAACGTTTTAGATGAAAATATATACGAAGTAATTTTTACCTGCACTTTTGATGAAAATTTAATTTGTGAATATTGGAGCAGTATACTTAGCCTCAAAAGGGGAAAGAAAATATATAAAATTCCATTTTTAACATTTACTTGATTTTTTTTTTTTTTTTTTTTTTTTTTAATTGTTTAATTTGTAATTCTCTAAAAAGAAACTTGCAAAATGTAAATTACGTAATTCTAAGTTAAATTTGAAATTTTTCACTTATTTTTCTTTCTTTCTTTTCTTTTTTTTTTAGAGTTTGAGAATCCCAGTCAATAAATTTTTCTAGTGCGAAGCTTCTCCATTTTGTTTCCAAATGGCAGGCTACTTGGAAATTTGTCAATATCATAGCGTTTGAAATACTGAATTAATTCACACTAAATTTATAGTGTAGATTTATCTCAGAAATGTATTTGATATGTTCATTTGCCAACTTAATCCACCCGTGCCAGCACACTGAAAATTTCAAATTTACATTAGAAAGGTTTTATGAACAGATTTGCTTAAAACTCCATATACACATAGCCTTCATTTATAAATCCACTAAGTCCATTAATAAATTGTAGCTGCCATTTTGAAAAAAAAAAAAAAAAAAAAAATGGTGGCAACTTCATAAGAGAAGATAAATTAATTTACCCATTCTAGGAGCCGGAAGGACTTGTTTTAATTTTTTGATCAATAACCACTAAAAAGTAATAATATCAGTACAAAAAACCCTTAACGGCTTAAAAGTTTGTGACGCCGCTACTTTATGGCTATAAGAATTTGAAATATGAGTCTTAAAAATAATGATATCAGATTTTAAGTGACACTTTGCAATTAGTTAAAATATACATAGATTTTCTTATTTGATCATTCCCTTTTATCTTTTATTTATATTTATAATGCTAACGTAATATTTTTAACTTCAAGATCAGACAGATATATAAAATACACTCACTGATGCTTTTTCATTCGCATTTCAAATTCAAAATAATAGTTTTAAAAGGAATGATATAAAAATTCCAGTGGCGCCTCGGTGTTATTTTAAAAGATTTGTTTTTAGATTCCATTAAAATTACTTTTGTTTTGTCTAATAAAGTATATTTACACATTTAAACAGTGCTTTTAATTTTCAAATATACTGTCAAACAATTATACTTTCACTGAGTTAGCATTATAAAGTAAAATTATTTATTTCAATAAATTGATTTATCTTTTGCGTCACGCTATCCAAAACTGCAAGTAAAATTTGTGTAAATGTTTTCTTTACGTAACACTACCTCTTTGAGCAAATTTTTCTTAGTTGGACACTATGATGCTATGTTTTGGATAGCGTGACGCAAAAGATAAATCAAATTATTGAAATAAATAATTTTACTTTATAATGCTAACTCAGTGAAAGTATAATTATTTGACAATATATTTGAAAATTAAAAGCACTGTTTAAATGTGTAAATATACTTTATTAGACAAAACAAAAGTAATTTTAATGGAATCTAAAAACAAATCTTTTAAAATAACACCGAGGCGCCACTGGAATTTTTATATCATTCCTTTTAAAACTATTATTTTGAATTTGAAATGCGAATGAAAAAGCATCAGTGAGTGTATTTTATATATCTGTCTGATCTTGAAGTTAAAAATATTACGTTAGCATTATAAATATAAATAAAAGATAAAAGGGAATGATCAAATAAGAAAATCTATGTATATTTTAACTAATTGCAAAGTGTCACTTAAAATCTGATATCATTATTTTTAAGACTCATATTTCAAATTCTTATAGCCATAAAGTAGCGGCGTCACAAACTTTTAAGCCGTTAAGGGTTTTTTGTACTGATATAAACACAATGAACTTAAAAAATTCCACGCTTTGAGTAACTTGAATAA
>CAWVNO010001866.1:0-14000 GCA_963930645.1 Salticus scenicus | reverse complement strand
GCAACCAGCAACTGATGGCAAGTGCAGGATGCCAGCAGTAGGCCATAACGAGCCCACCAGTATAAGTTTTGCTGGGAGCCAGAAGATTCCACACATGCACACACACACACACACACTGACCAATTGCCAAAAACTACTCTTTTGGACTCAGGGGGCGAATTTTTGGACCGAATGCAATACTTCCATCACATAAGGCAACCAGGTAAATTGAATAACTACCAAAATTGTAGTAAATCGCAATCATTTCATTTATTATAAATGCATTATGTAATGGAAGTAATAACGATTTTATGCGAAATTTGTAATCTTCCTAAAATAATAAAACCAACCCACATAACACATACGTTCATTTTACATTCATATTTCGTCCATCACGTCTGAGTTACATCTATAGACGAATTTTGAATATAGGCCTCAAGCTCAAATATGTTCAGAATATGTGAAATTCTGGACATAGACGAATCTACGAAAAACGTACAAAATACGGACGTCAATATAGGCACATAAACTGAATGAAAATTGAACTAATCCAATTTATGTAAACACTCGAGCTAAACTGCACCTGAAGATCGCCATTTTTTTTATGTAGTGTAGATATGATATGGTAATCAACAAATTTAAGAAGGTTTATCTTCTACAAAGTTTTTCGAGTCAAATTTGAATTTTATTTATTCAATGTTCAGAAGACTGCTCTCTCAACGTATCTCCATGGTTCTGTGCATGGAAATTGAAGAGAACTACCATGGTTTGTTGCCGGCCAGGTGGTTCGGTCGGTAGGTTTCCTGCCTTCCGAATCTACTGGTCCCAGGTTCGAATCCTGGTGCGGGCATGGATGTTTGTGTAGTCTTATGTCTTCAAAATATTGTGTACTTGTATAATAAAAACTTGTAAGCCCTTGTGGTGTGGATTTTTCGAGATATAAGCGGCCTTAGAGGCAAGCAATAAATCTCAGTACTCATCAAACCAAACCAAACCATGGTTTGTTTGTGTTTGCATCCACGGTTTGTTTACATCGCCTTCAACCATATTTGTGTTGAAAATTGTGTTTGAAAAGTAAATATGTGTTCTGCGTAAACTATGTTCTTTGAAAAACATATTGTTATAACATTTTAATTAATATAAACAACAAACCTTTAGGCTTTTAACATTTCATAATGAAATGTTATCATCATTCAAAATATACTGTGATACGTTCACATGTTACTACGAAATTTATTTATAACTATGCTTAATATAGTATATGTTAAACTTAGTTTTGTGATACTTTAAAAATATAGCTGTTTTTAATAAGATATTATTTATAAGTAACTTTTAAAAAGTAAACAAATTTATGTTTTTGGAGAAACATTATTATAACATTTTGATTAATATAAAAACTAAATTTTAGGCTTCTAAAAATTCATTATTTATAAATCATTGATATGCTATTTTGATGATAAATCAATTTATTTGTAATATAACATTGTATATTCTAAATTTTTTTAGTATTATGTATTTAACAAAAGTAAATAAATAAAAATGCATAGCTTAATATTTTGCATTCAATTATTTTATAGATTTCTTTTTTTTTTTTCTTTTTTATGAGTTGAGATTTTGCTGAGATTGTGAGTTTTTAAGAAAAAGCATTAATTCTGAATGTTAAACAAGCTTGAATTGCTTTTCTTAAATTCTCATAATTACCATAAGGCGAGAAATATAAATGCTTTCTGGACATGTAAAAATTATTTAACATTTACTAGTACAGATTTCTTTTGAATTTATTTATTCAAACCATAAACAGGTACAAATATCTATACAATCAGTAATAATATATAAAACATTGATAAGTTATACATGTAATAAATATAGATTATAATTATTTTAAAATTCATATTAACTTACTATCTGCTTATATTATGTTTTAGATTTTTTTTCCATTGTAATTTAAAAATATAACTTATTGTTTATAATACACTACACATAATATTTACATGTTTTAGAGTGCAAACAGCTTCAAGGATTTAAAAATGACACACCCCTTAATTTTAGTAGCAAAATAGCCATTTCTGGTACTTTCATATTAATCACATACTGACAGTTTATCCTTTAGTATTAATAGCATGCCATTATATGAAATAATACAGTGCATACAAATGTTTATATAGTAAGTTTAATGTTTTATATAAGTTCAAAATAAATATTAGTTTATCATAATAGTGATTAATTGCTGGCATGCAATTAATACAAAAATATCTCATTTGTTTATATTATTAATTTGTCATGTTGTAGTTGTAGGTGAATTCTACATACTTATTATTTTCTCCTCACGTATAAAAATTCAACATAATAGCAAAGAAAAGAATTTTCTAAAAATAGAAATTGTTTTATTGAAGCCTTGTTTTGTCGATGAATAGACACTGGAAAATCATTAGGTTATTTAAGCATTCCCCCCCCCTCCCCATTTTTAACAAATGTATTTAAATGTTGTTAAAAATTCTTGTAAGTGATTTAACTCTTTAAAAAGTTGTCAGTTGAGAAAAAAATGTCATTTTCATGTAGTTTAATAGTTAACTAAAAGGTAGAGCTAAATCATAGTAAAACTATACATTCTCATCCAGCAAAAATTAAATAATACCTAAAAAAAAAGTAATGAATACTGTGTCTGTAGTTACAGAACAGATCAGAAGATTCCTTTATTCTGAGGAGTTAATATTTTACATGTTTACCACTGGTAACTTAATTGCTAAAACTGATTAGAATCAATCAGTAATTCGCATCTAGAATCAAACAATAAAAAAAAATTAAATAAAGATATGTGCGTTGATGGGGAAAGAAATGAAAAATTTTTACATATATATTTTTATTTCATTTTTTGCAGGAAGGAAGAAAAAACAAAGCAAGGGAAAAAGAAATTTCTTCACTGGGGGAGGAAAAATGTTTCAAAACGATAAATTACAATTTTTTAATCATCTGCAAGTAATGTGGTGAAATAAAAAAAAAAAAAAAAAATGTAATGTGGATCTGTATTTAAAAAAAAAGAAAGAAAGAAATATATAAATGCCAAGACAAAGTCAAATATTATTAAATGAGAAAATCATTTGGAACACGAGTGAATTGGGCCAAAAGACCCAGGGCATCTATTCTTCGACCAGACTAATACATCGATTCCGACTGTGGCCGTCGTTATTTTGATCACGTGACGTCACATTCCGACTTTTGATTTGACGACTGTCATTGTTTAAGGAATGTCGCTAAGGCAGTCAGATCGGAGAATAGATACCCAGGTTTAAAACCTGGCGAAATTAAATACAAGAAAAAAGTCTTTCTGGTTTATTCGGAAGGGTAAATTGATTTCTTTTTCCATATGAAGTAGCTGTCATTTTGAAACAAAATGGCAGCTACGATTTATTTTATTAACAGACTCGAAGTTTAAATATTGATGATTGCTTAGTTTTAAAGCAAATTGGTTCATAAATACCTTTTCTATACGAGTTTGAAATTTTTAAGTGGTCAGCACTAAAAATAAGAGAGAAGATTAAGTTTGCAAATGAACATGTCAAATGCATTTGTAAGATGAGTCTACCCTGCAAGTTTATTTTTATTTAATTCAGTACAGTCGAACTTTGTTAATGTGAATCTCAAGGGGATAAAAAATTTCTTCATGGTATCAATAATTCAAAAACTAATCTTCCATTTGACAGGGATTGTGGAAACAGTTCATTTTAAAAGTAATTCATGTTAAGGAGGTTCGACTGTAATAAGAAAAAACTTTGAATAAACGCCATAAATTGCAAGAAATTCACAAGTTTCTTGCATTTTATGGTGTCTATCCAAAATTTTGTACCTTTTTTTTTCAAAACATCAGTTTTGTAGTGCTGTTTATTAATGAGGTTTGACTGTTATATTAACAAATTTTCAAGTGGTTGCCACTTGGAAACAAGATGCCAGGAGCAAGTTGCTCACTTAACTAATTCAAGATGTTTGTAAGATAAGTTTACTGTTCGACTTTGATTCGAATAAATTCAATATTTCAGAAGTTACTGTGATAACAAAATTTCAGCTATTCTTGTCGAGTCATGTTCTTATATAAGAACATGACTCAACAAGGATTTATTTAACAAAGCAGTATTAAGTGTACTTTTTTTATATAGGGATTATTGCTAGAATTCGAATAATTTTGCTTCTGACTCTAATGGCCATATCACACGAGAGACTTTCGTTCAGCATTTTACTACCCAGACAGCACGTCGCCTCCCCAGGATATCTTCAAGATGTCTTCTGGATGACAAGACATCCCAGAAACGTCCTTAAGATGTACTGTGGATAAGTTAAGCCTAACTGTGCTGTTAGGGTAAACACAGCCCATACAACACAATGACATCCAGAGTAAATCTAGAAGCTGTCATATGTGGGATAATAAGACAGGTGACACGCAAGCGCGCCCCATCATCGACTGACCCAGATACGAGGGTATCCATGCAGTCCCGTCTCAAGACGACCCAACATCGTGCAGGCCTTAGCCGCTACGACAGCAACATACCAACTTCGCGACAGCAGGGAAGTGGCCCAGGTAAGGTTCTACAATCAGCTATAGCAAGGCTCATATCGCCCCTTCGGACCAACCGGAGTTGGTCAAAGTTGGGGCTGAGGGCCCTAGTAACTGGCCGACCTCGGTTTGGCGGCCAGAAAGCTTGTTTGCCTTCTGAGGACGGCCTAAGGCCGTCCACCAGGCCCGCTCTCCCAACGGAGTTCACCCCTAGCCGATAACGCACATCCATGCCGACTAGTAAGATCAGCACCGCTTCCCGTTTTTGCTAAGCCTCCTTGTACTGCCACTCGGAAGGCCCCACCCAGGACACCTGGACAGCCCCTGTTTGCTCGGGCCATCACAACCCTATGTGAGCACCGATGTCCGCCAGGGTAGTCCCGCCGTCCGGTCATGCACCACCAGCCAGTTTTGACAGACCTCCTCACACCACGTGGAAAAACTTCTCCCTGAAACGCTCATGCGGCTAGCACTGCTACGAGTTCGTGCGATGCCAACAAAAATTCCCTTTTTGACAGTCCGAATTGGCTGTTTTGAATCAGCGCTTCTACCTACGGTAGACAGGGAGCACATGCTCCCCCTTCTCTCCACACCACGCCAACGCCAACCGTCTCACCAACTCGACCTCACCGTCACACCACCACACACTTACCAACACGTCAACTTACCATCTTGCCAACTTACCAACTCACACTCGCCATCTTGCCAACTTACCAACTCACACTCGCCATCTTGCCAACTTACCAACTCACACTCGCCATCTTGCCAACTTACCATCTCACACTCGCCATCTCGCCGTCACTCTACACTTCGTTACACCATAACGCTCACACCTTTTCATCACCAACTCTCATCGTCTCACCGTTGCACTTACCAAACGAAGAGACCTTCTAGGAGGCTCTTCTGGGGCGTCAGGCTCAGACGCTTCGAGAATCCGTCGTCCACCACCAAGCGGGTTAAGCGCCCAGTCCAGGAGATCCGTCATGATGACTGCGATTCCTTTCCTACAATAGTAGTCCAGGCACAAATCCCGCCGCGTTCGAAGGTGGTAGTTCGGCGGGAAGTAACGTTCCCTGAACGACCGCCACCGTGCGCACTCTAGCATCACGTGCTTTACCGAGCTTGCGCTGGCCCCGCAAATACATGCAGGGTTCTTCTGAAAGAAGCGGTGCTGGTGAACTCCGAATGAACCATGCCCGGTGAGGACCTGATTAACAAAGAAATCTCCCTGCACTCTCCGACTACTCACCTTCGGAAACACTTCATGCGTGAATCTACCCTTCGTGGAGCCATCCCAACGACGCTGCCACTTATCTATGAGGCGCCTAAACAGGACGCCCCTTGCACACTTCACACTAAGCTTGACAGGAAGATCTATGTCTTCACGTGCAGTTGCCACCTTAGCAGAACCATCGACCAGCTCGTTAAAGTGATGACCCACATGGGCTCTGATCCAATGCATCGTGATTCCGATCCCGCCACTCTTAATCAGGTCCTTGGTCTCAGCAACCGTCTTGTGCCTAGGCTTCAGACAGTTAAGCGCTTGCAGCGCCGATCTGGAGTCAGAGTAGACATCCATCTCACTGAGCCCCGACTCCATAGCATCTCTGATGGCTTCCCTGATCGCTATGACCTCCGCCGTGAATACAGAGCTATGGTCGGTAATCCGGAACTGGTCTTCCGAGACGATCTCTCCCCCAGAGACCCGCAGGAACGCGCAGCCAACCCTGCCGTCCTCCATCTTCGAGCCATCCGTGTAATAACACGATGCTGAATTGGGCGTTACGTCTCGAGTCCAAGGCAGTCTCCAGAGGTCTTCACGTCTCAGCTGATATCTCCAAGTCTCTACCGTTTCCGGAGTGAGATTGGTGTCTTCAACGCCTTCACCCCATCTCACTAAGCCAGTATACAAATGCTCAAATTCCGCACGGAGATGCAGGGGTGGAATCCACGCAAGCACATTCAGTGCGTCACTCGACACCGTGCGGTAGCATTTTGTCACACACAATAACAGATTTCTCTGTATGGTGTTGAGCTTGTTATTCAACTTTACACGGTTGGTGAACCAAACAGGAGCCGCATACAGTACAATTTTCTCAGCGACGGCCGAGTAGACTGCCTTCCGGACCTTAGGCTTCAATCCCCAGTTAGCGCCCGTGTAGCGCATCAACTTGTATTCAAGCTTTGATGCTTTCTCCTGAACATAGTTCAGGTGAGGCATCCAACTCTGAGCAGTGTCTATCAGCACTCCAAGGTATCGTATCTCGTAACTAAATGACACCTTGTGTCCCTTCATACGTATCGGCCACGAAGGCGCGTATCTCATCTTCCCAACAGCCGGAATAACCGTGTACAAGCACTTCTCATAACTAAACTCCAACTGCACACTATGTGCCCACTCACATATCTCATCCAACACTGGGTTTATAATTCTGTTGAACTTATAAACCCGCTCCTCTCTCGCCATCAGGAAGATGTCGTCGGCAAAAGCCTGAACCACCAAGTCTGGAGTGGACTGAAGCCTGCTCAGCAATTCATTCACGAGCACCAACCAGAGAATCGGCCCTAGGCATGAGCCCTGCGGAACGCCAACATTATAGCTGAACTCCCCTGCGTTCGAAAGTATGGTCCTGTCCCTAAGGAACGAGTCCACGAGACCCAGGAGGTCCGACGGTACTTCATACTCCACCAGGAGGCGGAGAATTTCCGTACGCCGGGCACTATTGAAAGCGTTCTTAATATCAAGGGTGACCAGACATGAGTGTCTGCCACCTCTCTTCGACTCGGCTACGAACTCCACCACTCTCTTGAGCGCATCTAGTGTGCCCAAGTTCCTGCGAAAACCAAACTGTTTCTCGCTCAGAATACCCCTCGCTTCCAGATGGGTCGCCAGACGCACTGCGCACATCTTATCCAGTGCCTTCCCTAAGGCCGGCAGCAGACAGATCGGGCGGTAGGAGCCGGGATGGCTTTTGTCTTTTCCCTCCTTCGGGAAGTAGACTACCAGAGCCCTTTTCCACTCCCGCGGAAAACAAGAGGTGCTGAGGCAGTGATTATACAAAGAGAGTAACCACCGAGGGTGGTACTCGAGAACCTTACGGACGATTTCCAAGCTGAAGCCGTCGTGACCGGGTGCCTTGTTAGGCGGCAGCGACTCTACTGCAAACTCCAGTTCCCCGATAGCAAACAGTTCGGGATCGTCGGTTCTAGATGAATCGATCTGCAATACGTCATCTGCTTGTGTGAAGTGATACCTTGCCAGTTCTGCTTGTATCTCCTCCCACGAGGAGATTTCTTCGCCATTTGCCAGTTTTAGTTTCTCTGGGGCTTCACGCCTCCACTTCCCTTTCACCACACAACACACCTGACCAAACTTATCAGTGCAGAGCGTATCTGAGAGATATTTCCTAAACGATTGACGTTTGGCTCGCAAGATCGATCTCTTGTATTCTGCCCGCTTCCGCTTATACAGCACCTCAAGCTTCACCCTCTGATTCGACTCCAGCGTTCGCTGGTAGAGCCGCCTCAGCGCGCGCAGCCGGGACCTCTGGGCGGTCAGACCTACCGTCCACCACTCTTTGCTTCTGTCTTGGCCAGAAGCCTTTCTGTGCTTGTTACATAGCCTCGTCAAAGTCGATATCAGATATTCAATTCCTGTGTCTGGGGAGCAGCAATCATAAGAAGCCAGATCTGCAGTGCGCAGATCGCGGAGGAAGGCCTCCCAAACCAGATCCCTCGGCCTCCAGCGACGGCTGGATTCCTTAGGGTGCATGGAGCCTGGTTTGCCCCGAAGGGTCCACTTCATGGCTCTATGATCACTCAGCATCTCTTCATCAGAGACTTCCCAGTTTGCGATGAGCTCGAGGCAACCGCGGACCAACAGGACGTCGATCCAGCTGGTGCCAAGACTCCCCACGAAGGTGGGTTCGCTATCTGGGTCATTCACAATATCCAGTTCATTGTTCGAAGCGAAGGAGATTAACAAACTCCCCCTAGGATCTGTTGGATTTTTCCCCCAGAGCGTGGATTTTGCGTTGAAGTCACCCACTAGGACAACTCGATCCTCAGGGTAACGTCTCAACAGCGCCTCCAGCTTTTCCAGGTTCGGAGCAGCATCTTCCCTCGGTGCGCAGTAGCATGTGGCCACTAACACATTCGAGTTGGACACCTTCGTTCGGACAGCTAGTACGTCTCGATCACCGAGGACCTGACAGAAGGTGACTCGCTGGCTCACCCAAAGAGCGACTCGACCGTCACTACAACTCGGGTTCACTTGCGAGTACCCTGCCGGCAACCCTACAGTGAGTCCGCCAAATAGGTAAGGTTCATTCAGACATGCCACGTCCACAGAGTCTCGCTCTATCGTTTTAGCGAGGTTGAACATCACGGTATAACTGTGGTGGCAGTTAAGATGCAGGAATCTAAGGCTTCGGTCCATGATTCACTGCCCGCAATTTTTCAACCTCTGCCTTGTGGACAGAACACTCCTTCGAACCCACCCTATGGTTAACGGGCAGTTTATTACCCGATCGGCCTCGGTTGCTAACCGTACAATTGGGACATGCAGGCTCCCCCTTGCAGTCCCTTTGCAGGTGGTCCTCCTGTCCGCAGCGCCCACAGAGGGGTTTGCCGCGGCAGACCTTCGCTGTGTGCCCGTATTTATAACACCGGAAGCACATCAACGGCCGTACATTTCGCTTGAATCCCAAACGTCTCCATCCAACATTGAGCCACTTCTCTCCGGCCAGCTTCGTCATCGTCTCATTGTCCAGAGCGAGTATCACGTTTTGCCCATTCTTACCGGGAAAGATCTTCTTCACCCGGATTTCGCAGTTCGAACCCATAACTGCGTTCTGAAGCTTTATTGCTTCTGTGATCTCCTCTGCAGACATAGAGTCTTCGATGCCAAAGACGATGATCTCTGGTATACGAGGGCCAGGTTTCGTTAGCTCATTATCCGCCGCTAGCCCCGTTTCGCCCATCTTAGCCTCTAGTTTGGCAAGGTCCGCAGCGCTGTTAACAGAGATCAACACTCCGTTGCCAGCTACTGGCCGCATCCCTCGAACCGCTAGTTTAGCTTCGATTGGGTTAATCCTTTTGGCTATGTCCGTCATCAGGGCCTCAGAGGTTATGTCCGTTCGCGGTCGGACAATAAGCAGATGCTTCACCTCGGCCGTCGAGCGACGTGCTGACGCGCCGGGTCGAGCTCTCCCTCGGGATGACGCTCGTTCCCTCTTCGACCCCTTCGGAACTGAAAAGTCCCCAGACACGGCGCTTCGAACATGGTCCGAATACTTGGTTGGTACCACCCCTCCAGTCGTGCCTACCGAGCTCGAGGGTGCTTCACTTTCCGCTACATTAAGAGGTTTTTCTGCCTCCGCTGCGGGAGGTTGTTCCTCTGTGGGAACTACTGGGGTATCCCTCTTTTTCCCCTTCTTTTGGCGGCTACCTCTATTTCGCTTCCTGTTAGCACCCTTCTCCTCGGCTGATTTTAAAGGCCTCCTGGTAGAAGCTTTCCCGCACTGTTCAACTAGTCTGTGCTGCCGGGTGAATGCTTGACGCACCCATCTAATGAAAGCATGGACTTTCTCCAGCTTTGGTCCCGACAGCTTTGACCTGTCAACAGCGTGTGAGAGATCCAAACTTAGTCGGTTCATCTCCATAACGAGGGTCTGAGACGTGCCGACCATCTCCTCAAGGGAGATATTGGCCAGCTCCTCGCTATGCAATTGTGTACCTTTATCCATTGTCTGCGCGGCGACAATGGTCGTCTCTGGATCCCCAGAGACTGCTTGAGGGCCGGTGGGGGAGTCGGCATCTGAGATCTCAGAGCCTGCCTCTGCTGCATCACTCTCCCCACTCATTCCAGTATAGTAGACTGTGTCAGGGTCGTTACACTTTTCATCGTGCTCGCCTTCACTGTCTTCCACACTCTGGAATGACGCAATCGAATTACCATCACTATCGTACACCACAGTCTTCTTATCATCTCTCTCACACACAACACTCTTCTTACTCCTCCTCTTACGTCTCTTCACCTTCGCACGACTTTCGTCAGTTTTACTCCTACCACTACCATTACCTCCAACTGAGTGGCTGGGAGTTGGTTCAGTCCCAGTGGAGGACCTATCCGGGGCGGACCCGCTCAAACAGCCAGTAGGAGCTGGAGCTTCGGGGAGGTCCCCAGCCACAGGTATTGTGTCACGTCCTGAAAAGGACGATTCATCATGCCGCAATGGGTTCATGATTACTTCACTAATAAACGCTTTTTAAATATCACTAAGAAAAAACACACTTCAATAGCTCTCGCTACGACAGATATACTCTGAGATTTTGTCCGTCTAGCTAAACTTTCAATTCCTTTATTCTCAAATACGACACAATAACTATCAGTTGTACTTACCGCCCCATGTGGGATAATAAGGCATCCTGTGGAGATCACGCAATGGACGTACCTTGGCCAGAAGACATCCAGAGCTGAGCAAAATGTGACACCTAAGCAAATCCAGAGGACAGCATTTTCAGGCAGTCACAGGATGAGTGCAGGATGCTCACAGGATGAGGTAAAATGACTATAAATGATACCTATGAGCATCTAGAAGAGGTCTTTTTTTGATGTTCATACAATGGCTGCAGTTTGTCCACAGGACAGCACAAAGTAGACTTGGGGAAATCTTTTATTTATATAAATGAATGCAGAATTGTGAATATATTTAATTGGTTTATTATTCAATAAGTAACGCATAATCTTAAATATATTTCTTATTCCCATATGTTCATATACAAGCAAAAGAGAATAAAAAATATATTTGAAATAAACTACATAAAAAATAAAACAATATACTATATTTTAAAATTTAGTATATTTTATTTTTTTGACAGATCTGAGAATATATATATTATTGTACAATAAACATGCTATAAAAAGATTTTTGTAGTTTTCCACTTGTTTGCTATCAAAAGCTTATATTAATATCGTACAGCTAAACAAAGTGAGAATAAATATTTGTAATTTTAAATATTTGTAATTTTAAATATTTTGCTTCAATCAAGACTGTCAAGGAGAGATTTGGTGAACCCTCCCCCCCAATCTAAACATTTTAGACTTTTATTGAATTTAGTTATAAACTGATTGCATTATAAACCCTATATATTTGAGAAATGACAAGGAACTTTGTCATTTAATGCCAAATTAAAAAAAAAAAAAAAAAAAAAAAAAAAAAGAATGACCAGTCTAAAGGTCAAATTATTGTATAGTGATTTTCTTTTTGACTTAACACGTGTGACTAAGGTTAAATCAGACTTAAAACATTCAGCAGTTCTATTGCAGTTTCATTTGGTGTGGTTTTTTGATAGCTGTTACCTTCAAGACGTGTTAGGACAGTTTTCAACTGTGACAACTTTTACTGCCACCTTCTGCGGTGATAATTGTCATGGAAAACTGATTTATTTTGTAAAATTTTTCAAGGAAAACAAAAATGTCATTGGGAATTCCCCCTCTACCAAAGACGTACCCAGGGAGGGGGTCCATGGGGTCCGGACCCCTCCCGAAATATAATTTAATAAATAATCCTTCTGAAGTTAAAAATTATTTTATAATAATCATAATTTAAAAAAAGAAAAAAAATGTTCATTTTAAGTTTTTTAATCGTATCGTTTGATCAGATTAGTTCTCCTGGGTGAAGGAGATGGAGCAATGGACTCCCACATTAATGACACTTGTAAAATGTATCAAACTGATTTTGTGTAGCTATTTCTCATACACGTGCAACTTTTTAGTTACTTTTCCAAGTTTTTTACTTTTTTTGACAATTTATCGGAGGCAGTACTTGCTAACCTCTACTGAGTTAATAAATGACGTATCTATAAATCATGTGTTTATTCTATTCACATGCTTTCACTCTTCTTCCTTCTTACAAACTCTGGAAAAACTTTTTCCTTTTGTGTTATACTCTTCGGAATCGGAGCTTAGCGAAGCGACTCCTACTTGGAATAGTATTTTAACACAAATTTCTGATATTCTGCCACAGTATTCAAAGCAATTTTTTTTATTTATTTACTAGCAGGCTACGTCCGCTTCGGTGGTCACTATATTTAAATGAATCTTCAAAAGAATTGGATCAGTATTTATTTTTTACATCACATTACAAAAAAAAAAAAAAAAAAAAAAAAAACACTAAAATTGTTAGTTCTTGCTTCTTCGGGTACCCGTTGCCTAAGGCAGATCTTTTTTCTGCCCGTACTGCATCGGGTCCAGTTTCCCACTGTCTACAGAAAGGTCTTTTCCGGGCACTTCAATCTGGGTACTTATCGACGATTTGTGGATTTTCTGTTATTTAAGAACTACGATTTTAAAGATGACTGTATCTCAGCATCTATTATATATTTTAATTTTTTTAACCATGTGTTTTATAGCCCCAGTTATTTACTTTATATTACGATTTGATTCAGACCAGTGCAATAAAATAAAAAAGTAGATTGTCTCTTAAAAGGAGTTAAATACATATAAAACAAACGAATTTTAATCAGTTTAATTCTTTCTACTATAAACTACCATTTTTTTTTCACCCAATAAATATTATAAATAATAATAACAAAAAAAAAAAAATTCTTTTAAAGGAATTAATTAAAAAATGAAAATAAAAAGTTGCTATACTATAAAATTTATACATAAACGTAACAATTTATTTCTATTGCATTACCATTTGATTTTCAACAATAAAAAAAAAAGAATTTCGCTTTCAAATGAATATATTAAATAAAAAATAAATAGTAAAATAACCGTTGCTAAGATACGCAGATGATTACAATTAAAGAATTAAATTTATGAAAAATAAAGCATTAAAGCCAATATTTAAAATCGAAAAAACATTAATTAAAAAAATTCAAATTCGAAAAAATCTCGATGAGGTGCACACTTTCAGGGTCCCAGGTACCTATATGCCAAATTTGGAAGCTCTGCGATCAGTAGTGTGAGCACCAGAGCGCAGACAGGCACACACAGATACTTCTCTTTATTTATATAGATAAAATTAATTTTTTTTTTTTTTTTTTTTTCGTAAATGAAATTAATGGATAGTTTACTTGTACCTATAACAAGCACAGTGAGATCTTTTTCTTCTATGAAAAGTGTAAGACATTCATTAGAAACAGAACTGCACGTGAGACTATCTTGTTGGCATTTCTTTGAATTCATCATAATGTAACATTAAAATTTTAAGATGTACTGAAAAAAATGGCCTCAAGACAACAAAGTCTCAATTTGCTTCTGTAATTATTATTTATGTGTAAGCAATTTCATAAATCTATTTATATAATTTGCAAGAGAGGTGACCATTCCGGTTCGTACTCGTCTTTATAGCAAGTTATCTTTCATACTTTAGTTAATTTTAAAAAATCTAATTGTCCGATCGATAAGCTGTTTAGTTTGACGGATTCAGAAAAAATGCCTCTATCATCTGGTACCTTAGTTTTG
>CAWVNO010001864.1:209647-262018 GCA_963930645.1 Salticus scenicus | reverse complement strand
AAAATTGGTACATACCCAGCTAAAAAATTCTGCAGTTTTTCCACAGAAAAAACCCAAAACTGTAATAAATCTGCAGTACCCCACTAAAAATAATCTTAAATTAATCTTTAAAAAAAATCTACAGAACATCTTAAGTTATTTGGCCCACTTCTTAAGCCTACATATTCTGCAGATTTTCTTCATATTTCTGAAGAAAATTTACAGAATATAATCTTAAGATTTTTTTCAAAATATATAGGCTTAAAAGTGGGCCAAATAACTTAAGATATTCTGCAAATTATATTTTTAAAGATATTTTTAAGAGGTTTTAGTAAAATCTACAGAAAATCTGCAATTTTTCACATACATGGTAAATAATCACAAGAAATATAAATAAATAAATAATAAAATACAAATTTTAGTTAATTTATTTTTTATTTAACATTCTATCCGCTTATATATTAGTTAAAAAAGCTTTTTAAAAACGGTGCTCGATATTCAGAATAAAATATAATTAAATTGTCATGATTTTTTTCTTTTTTTGAAATTTTTTATTATGAAAAATAACAGACGAATGATTCAGATCTGTTTATACAATAAACGATAAAATATAAATTGTAAAATTAATTAAAAGTTATCAGTTAATCAAAACGTTTAAAAAGCCGTTAAATAAGTTATACATTCAAAATTTAACTTGTTTTATTTATATATTTTTAAGCTAGATTTAAAATTGAAAAAAAAAAAAAAAAAAATCTTAGAAAATCTGATTTTATTTACACTCATAACAAAAAGGAAAAGAATTTTTCAAAAACATTAATAGTTATTAGCAAAAATTTAGTTATATAACTACATTAAAAATGCTTAAACAACAAAAAAAAAAATAGCTTTGTAATAAAAATAAAATCATGAAATTTTTGAAAGTAATTAATAAAAAGTATCACAAACAATTGACATATTCATCATTCTAAATGAGTTTTAATCCCTATATGTTACTATGAGACATGTTCTACAAAATTCAGACTATTTTGTACGTGTGTGTGTCTGTTTAAAAACTTATGCCAATGCTTTTATTTTGATCTTTATAAAAATCACCTTATTATGCATATTTATACATCTATGTGCACAAAAGAAACATGTAATTTACTTAAACAAAACATGCCGTGAAAGTGGTTTACTGTATGTTTACAAAAAAAAAAAAAAAAAAAAAAACTTGCTAATTAAAAAAAAATATATATACTAATCAAACTCCAATTTATATCTATTTAATAATGCTACCTGCTATTTTCTTTAAAATGAAGCAAAAAATTTTTTTTAAATGTATCAATTTTTGAATATGAGCTCATATCAGTTTTTAGCTTTCGATCGACACAGTATCTCGAAATGTGAAACCGAATTTGTTAAAAATTTTTATAAAAAGCACCATATTTTGCTTATTTATATTTCAATGCACAAAAGGAACATGAAATTCATCTGAAGTGAAAACATTTTCAAACCTTTTACTGTATATTTACAACAAAACTTACCATTAACTGCTAATTTTTGCGAAGCGCTAAAAGAAATTTTTTTTCACATTTGTTTCACAAAAAACAAAAACGAAAAAAAAAAATCATACTGAAAATGCAATCTGTAACTACTTTATACTTTTATCTATTATTTTCTTTAAAATGGAGCCAAAAAAAAAGCTTTCAAATATATAAATTTTTTAATATGAGATATGAGACTTTACGTTAGGACGATATTGTACCGCGAAATACGAAAACTAATTTCTTAAAAATTTCCCTCAAAAACCCCTTATTCTGCATACTTATACTTCAATGCACAAAAGGAACATTATATTCACCTAAAGTAAACACATTTTAAACTTTTTACATTATATTTACAATAAAAATTACCAATAATTGCTCATTTTTGCGAAGCGCTAAAAGGAAATTGTTTTTCAAAATTGTTTCACAAAAAAAACAAAAAATTCATAGTCAAAATGCAATTTGTAATTACTTTATACTTTTATCTATTATTTTCTTTAAAATGGAGCAAAAAAAAAAAGCTTTTAAATATATAAATTTTTGAATATGAGATTATATGAGTTTTAACGTCCAGGCGACATTGTACGGCGAAATCCAAAAACTAATTTCTCATAAATTTCCCTCAAAGGCCCCTTATTCTGCATACTTATACTTCAATGCACAATAGGAACATTATATTCACCTAAAGTAAACACATTTTAAACTTTTTACATTATATTTACAATAAAAATTACCAATAATTGCTCATTTTTGCGAAGCGATAAAAGGAAATTGTTTTTCACAATTGTTTCACAAAAAAAACAAAAAATTCATAGTCAAAATGCAATTTATAATTGCTTTATACTTTTATCTATTATTTTCTTTAAAATGGAGCCAAAAAAAAAAGCTTTTAAATATATAAATTTTTGAATATGAGATTATATGAGTTTTAACGTCCAGGCGACATTGTACGGAGAAATCCAAAAACTAATTTCTCATAAATTTCCCTCAAAGGCCCCTTATTCTGCATACTTATACTTCAATGCACAATAGGAACATTATATTCACCTAAAGTAAACACATTTTAAACTTTTTACATTATATTTTACAATAAAAATTACCAATAATTGCTCATTTTTGCGAAGCGCTAAAAGGAAATTGTTTTTCACAATTGTTTCACAAAAAAACAAAAAATTCATAGTCAAAATGCAATTTATAATTACTTTATACTTTTATCTATTATTTTCTTTAAAATGGAGCCAAAAAAAAAGCTTTTAAATATATAAATTTTTGAATATGAGATTATATGAGTTTTAACGTCCAGGCGACATTGTACGGCGAAATCCAAAAACTAATTTCTCAAAAATTTCCCTCAAAAACCCCTAATTCTGCATACTTATACTTCAATACACAAAAGGAACATTATATTCACCTAAAGTAAAGACATTTTAAACTTTTTACATTATATTTACAATAAAAATTACCAATAATTGCTCATTTTTGCGAAGCGCTAAAAGGAAATTGTTTTTCACATTTGCTTCACAAAAAAACAGAAATTCATAGTCAAAATGCAATTTATATTTACTTTATACTTTTATCTATTATTTTCTTTAAAATGGAGCCAAAAAAAAAGCTTTTAAATATATAAATTTTTGAATATGAGATTATATGAGTTTTAACGTCCAGGCGACATTGTACGGCGAAATCCAAAAACTAAATTCTCAAAAATTTCCCTCAAAAACCCCTTATTCTGCATACTTATACTTCAATGCACAAAAGGAACATTATATTCATCTAAAGTAAACACATTTTAAACTTTTTACATTATATTTACAATAAAAATTACCAATAATTGCTCATTTTTGCGAAGCGCTAAAAGGAAATTGTTTTTCACAATTGTTTCACAAAAAAACAAAAAATTCAGAGTCAAAATGCAATTTATAATTACTTTATACTTTTATCTATTATTTTCTTTAAAATGGAGCCAAAAAAAAGCTTTTAAATATATAAATTTTTGAATATGAGATTATATGAGTTTTAACGTCCAGGCGACATTGTATGGCGAAATCCAAAAACTAATTTCTCAAAAATTTCCCTCAAAAACCCCTTATTCTGCATACTTATACTTCAATACACAAAAGGAACATTATATTCACCTAAAGTAAACACATTTTAAACTTTTTACATTATATTTACAATAAAAATTGCCAATAATTGCTCATTTTTGCGAAGCGCTAAAAGGAAATTGTTTTTCACATTTGTTTCACAAAAAAACAGAAATTCATAGTCAAAATGCAATTTATATTTACTTTATACTTTTATCAATTATTTTCTTTAAAATGGAGCCAAAAAAAAAGCTTTTAAATATATAAATTTTTGAATATGAGATTATATGAGTTTTAACGTCCAGGCGACATTGTACGGCGAAATCCAAAAACTAATTTCTCATAAATTTCCCTCAAAGGCCCCTTATTCTGCATACTTATACTTCAATGCACAATAGGAACATTATATTCACCTAAAGTAAACATATTTTAAACTTTTTACATTATATTTACAATAAAAATTACCAATAATTGCTCATTTTTGCGAAGCGATAAAAGGAAATTGTTTTTCACAATTGTTTCACAAAAAAAAACAGAAATTCATAGTCAAAATGCAATTTATATTTACTTTATACTTTTATCTATTATTTTCTTTAAAATGGAGCCAAAAAAAAAGCTTTTAAATACATAAATTTTTGAATATGAGATTATATGAGTTTTAACGTCCAGGCGACATTGTACGGCGAAATCCAAAAACTAATTTCTCATAAATTTCCCTCAAAGGCCCCTTATTCTGCATACTTATACTTCAATGCACAATAGGAACATTATATTCACCTAAAGTAAACACATTTTAAACTTTTTACATTATATTTACAATAAAAATTACCAATAATTGCTCATTTTTGCGAAGCGATAAAAGGAAATTGTTTTTCACATTTGTTTCACAAAAAAACAAAAAATTCATAGTCAAAATGCAATTTATAATTACTTTATACTTTTATCTATTATTTTCTTTAAAATGGAGCCAAAAAAAAAGCTTTTAAATATATAAATTTTTGAATATGAGATTATATGAGTTTTAACATCCAGGCGACATTGTACGGCGAAATCCAAAAAATAATTTCTCAAAAATTTCCCTCAAAAACCCCTTATTCTGCATACTTATACTTCAATACACAAAAGGAACATTATATTCACCTAAAGTAAACACATTTTAAACTTTTTACATTATATTTACAATAAAAATTACCAATAATTGCTCATTTTTGCGAAGCGCTAAAAGGAAATTGTTTTTCACAATTGTTTCACAAAAAAACAAAAAATTCATAGTCAAAATGCAATTTATAATTATTTTATACTTTTATCTATTATTTTCTTTAAAATGGAGCCAAAAAAAAGCTTTTAAATATATAAATTTTTGAATATGAGATTATATGAGTTTTAACGTCCAGGCGACATTGTACGGCGAAATCCAAAAACTAATTTCTCAAAAATTTCCCTCAAAAACCCCTTATTCTGCATACTTATACTTCAGTACACAAAAGGAACATTATATTCACCTAAAGTAAACACATTTTAAACTTTTTACATTATATTTACAATAAAAATTACCAATAATTGCTCATTTTTGCGAAGCGCTAAAAGGAAATTGTTTTTCACAATTGTTTCACAAAAAAACAAAAAATTCATAGTCAAAATGCAATTTATAATTACTTTATACTTTTATCTATTATTTTCTTTAAAATGGAGCCGAAAAAAAGCTTTTAAATATATAAATTTTTGAATATGAGATTATATGAGTTTTAACGTCCAGGCGACATTGTACGGCGAAATCCAAAAACTAATTTCTCATAAATTTCCCTCAAAAGCCCCTTATTCTGCATTCTTATACTTCAATGCACAAAAGGAACATTATATTCACCTAAAGTAAACACATTTTAAACTTTTTACATTATATTTACAATAAAAATTACCAATAATTGCTCATTTTTGCGAAGCTCTAAAAGGAAATTGTTTTTCACATTTGTATCACAAAAAAACAAAAAATTCATAGTCAAAATGCAAATTATATTTACTTTATACTTTTATCTATTATTTTCTTTAAAATGGAGCAAAAAAAAAAAAAAAGCTTTTAAATATATAAATCTTTGAATATGAGATTACATGAGTTTTCACTTCCTGGCGACATTCTACGGCGAAACCCGAAAACTAATTTCTCAAAAATTTCCTTCAAAAGCCCCTTATTCTGCATTCTTATACTTCAATGCACAAAAGGAACATTATATTCACCTAAGTAAACACATTTTAAACTTTTTACATTATATTTACAATAAAAATTACCAATAATTGCTCATTTTTGCGAAGCGCTAAAAGAAATTTGTTCAACATTCAAAATTGTGCAAAACATAGTAAAATATCTGTTCACTTTTATTTCACAAAAAACTGAATTTAAATTGTTTATAAAATTTGTACATGTATTTCAAAAGTGAATAACAAAATCCATTTTTAACTAAAAGATTTCTTACTAATGGCTTAATTCCCATGAAAATACCTGTATTATTCTATATTTCATCTGAATAAGGCAAAATAATCATGAATTGCACTTCAAATATGCCTATATGAACATTTTTACCATATGTTAACAAATAATTTGCTCAACATTACAAATTTTTACAAACATAAAATTTTGAAAGTGTTTTGTTTACATTTTTTGAAAATATACTGAAAATTCATGAATAAAACTAAATTTTAGACCTTCAAAATACAGTTATGTACTATTTATTTCAACATTAAGCATTAGCATTCATCTTTATCAAAAAAAAATTCTCACTTATGTTAAAAATCCATATTTTCAAACTACGGAATGTTGGCGATGAAAACCAAGTATTATATTTTAGAAGTTTCCACGGAAATACCTGTGTGTATTATTGCATATTTCACCTTAATAAGGTAAAACAAGCATGATTCATACTTCAATTAAACCTATAATGAATATTGTAGATAAATTTTTGCAAGAAATTTGCTCAACAATAAAAATTATGCAAGACATAAATATTGTAAAATATCTGTTTACTTTTTTTCACATAAAACTGAAAATTCATGAATAATACTGAATTTTAATAGTTTATACAACATATTAAATACTAAATCTTATGAATGCAAATGTAATAAACATTTACACAACACATGAAACACAAAATATTTTTAATAAAATACAATCGAGCAACTACGCTAATCGCCATTTTTCCCTAACGCCATCGCCAGCACGCTTGCTGTTAGTAAACAAACATTTTTTATTTTTACCTGATCACATCTTCGAGTTGAGTTGTAATTCTCCAAACTTGAATGTATTCCATCGCAGGAAGCAAAACATATGGTCATTGTTTTTTATTTATCTAAATTTTAATAAAAGCAAAGAAATGGATTATCATAATTCACACACGCACCACACACCGCACAAACACGTACGTACTAAAACTGTTTATGTTTCAAAATGCCCACAAAAGTTCTACAGTTATTTTTCAGATTTAATTTTAACTTTTTGCTCATACCTAAAATAATAAAAGTGTTCGTGTTAAAACTTCAAAAAATCTGAAGTTATTTTAATTATGAAACAAAATCTTTATAATGCCTATAAAACGTCGTAAAAAAATATGTGGTTATTTTGGTGATAAATCTAAATCTGCAAAATTTATTTAGATATTTTTAATATTTCTGTAGAAAGTTGAAATTTTTTAAGATTATCTCAAGATAATTTTTAGTGGGGTATTTCCAATAATGTGCTTTTAACTTTTAAAAAACTGCAGAATTTTTAAAGTAAAGCTTATGACTTAATAAAAACTGTAGAATTTTTAAAGTAAAGTTCGCGACTTAATAAAAACTGTAGAATTTTTACAGTAAAGTTTATGACTTAATAAAAACTGTGGAATTTTTAAAGGAAAGTTCATGACTTAATAAAAACTGCAAAAATTTTAAACTGAAATTCGCGACTTATTAAAAACTGTAGAATTTTTAAAGTAAAGTTTATGACTTAAAAAAAAATGTGGAATTTTTAAAGTAAAGTTCGCGACTTAATAAAAACTGCAAAAATTTTAAACTAAAGTTCACGACTTAGTAAGAACTGCAGAATTATTAATCGTTGTGCGGCGACTTCAAAAATATTGCAGACTTTTCACATTTATTTTGGTGAGAAATGGTAACTGTAAAACAACTGCAGTTTTTAAAAAAATTGCGAATTATAGTTTTAAATTATAAAAAAAAAAAAAAAAAAAAAAAAAAAAATGCATTTTTGTAAGTACGAGTTATTAGACTGAAATTTACAGCAAAAAGTGATTTTTTTTCCTCGTTATAATATCAAAGTTTATCTTTCATTTTCATAAAATATGTAGGTGTATGATATAGGATGTATGGCGATAGCAGCTGCAGTATGAAAGATAAGCTATATCCCATAAAATGGAAAAAAAAATGTTTATTTTAAGGAAACAAGAGTTCTGAAAAACTTAATTTTGTAAAACTCAATACCCACATTTCTAAACAATGTTTGAAATTGAGACATTTCCAATTTTCATAGAATATAGAACTGACAGTTTTCATTTCCTTTACAGTTGTAAAATCAGAAACATGCCCAACATATTTTATAAACTTTCACTTTAAAGGTTTGCAACACTTTAAAATTCGACGACTTTGTAACTTTTTGGAAAATATTAATTCTGATTATTCAATATATATATTGCAATACTTGCAAATAATTTTTGTCTTTAAAGATGAAATAAATAATAGCAATAGTTTTAGTAGTTAATTATTAGTGACTGCACATTTTTCTTTTCAAGATGACAGCTATCAAAATGCGTTACTATGAAATGTAGAGATGAATTGATTTAAAGTATGAGAAAATGAAAGATTTCCATATTATAGGAAGGAAGCAATATGTATTTACTTCGCAAGTTTAACATTTACTTAAGAGAATGGTTGGAAAAAACCCAGATATTTTCAGAAAAAAATCCAGCCTAGTAGGGTTTTTGTTTTTATTGAGTTTAATCAGGGTTTTTTCAGAGTATTTAGGAATATTTTCTTTCTTCCTTTTTTTCAACATTAAGTATATCATTCATAATAAGATAATTTAAAAAATTATATTGTTAGTTATTCATTAAAATCAAAATTTTAATTTTAAAATTAAAAAAGTCTTTATTATTAAGTTAAAGAAATTTTAAATGTTAAATAATTGTACTTTAAATATTCTAAAAAAATTTTATCTGGCCTTTTGCAACAAAAAATTGGATTTTAATAATTATTTCATGTTGCTTTATTGAACTTTTTGTAGTCAAGAGATTTTCATAAAACATTTTTAATTATTGTCCCTCTACATTACATAACAGCACTGTTAGAATTTTCATTAAAAAAAATTATATTATATTTTACAGTTTTCTTTACATTGGCAAACAACTCTGTCTTTTCTTGCTTTATATATATATATATAATTTTTTATTGTTTTAATAAGATAATTATACATTTTTTTTTTTTTTTTTCATGGGAAATTTTTCAGGAATTTTTTTTTTTTTTTTTTTTTTTTTTTTTGATAGAGCAGCTTAAGAATCTCCAATATTTCTGAAAATTCTTTTTTCCTGTCATAATAATGTATATAATATTTGTTTGTTTATTATAAGTTAGACAAAAGTACAATTTTAAACAAGGATTTAAAAAAAACCCACCTGGGTTTTTTTGGGTCAGGTAAAATCTAGCCAACCCTGCTTAAGAGCAGACAATACCTAATTTCACTGACATTTTTTTTTTTTTTTTTTTTTTTTTAGTACTTCATTTTGCGGTTAAAAAATGAGAAAAATATAATTTGTAAAAATTTGCATTTCTGAACTCATAATATAATTTTTTTTGAAAATTAGTAGGTACTAATTTAAAGGTTGTGAATTTTCTAAAAGTGGAAACAGAATTAAAAAAATAAAAATAAAATAAAAAAAATTGCAAAAAGTAATTATGGAAATAAATTTTCCCTTAGAATAACATGGACCACAGGTGTCAGCGAGTAAATATTGTCCACTCTTCAAGGGGTTTACAATTTCTCTAAAATTCAATTCTGCAGGAAAAAACTGTTCGGATTACTCTAAAATATTTGAGCAGAGAAAATTATTCAAAATATGTATGAAATCCACATGACAAACTTGCAAAGCTTCCTTTGTTAACATATTAATGTCGAAAAAATTATAAATAAGGGACTTTTCAAAACATGAGTTACACTAATGATCCATTGTTTCAGAGTATCAGCATTATATCACCATAAATTTGATCTTATTAAAAAGCTAATATTTATTAAGCATTTATCAAAATATAATTAAAAAGAAAATTTTTTTGGTATTTATAAAATGGGCTGAAATATAATTGTTAAAGAATATTAAATTTGGATTTTGGTAAGATTTGAAAGTGTCACCAAGAGTTTGTCATTTGATAGCAAATGCAACACAGCAAATCCACAATACAGTATAGGATCCGTTATCCAGAATGCAAAATGCTAACTACCAAAATTTTTAATTATCGTAAAATTTAAGAATTAAAGTTATACAATAGCAGTGGTCAGAATTATAGTTTTACAACCTACTTTCTTTAATGCTACGGTGTTATTCTGAGGAAATATGGTGAGCACAAAATTGTCCAAATATTTACAGAAAATTTTGCAAATTTAGGTTACAAAATGAATTTTTATTGTATTTTTTAATAGATAAACATTAATAACACATACTTTTTAAAGTGCCCAATAGCAAATGAATTTTATCCTTGAACTCAGGTCGTATGCATGAAGTCCCAAATTGTTATAAAATTTTTAAATAGTTTTTATTAATTTCCATTACTTTTAGAATTCATTTCATAAAATATTTAGAATTGAGCTAAAAATATTTGAAACATTTATGAACTATTAGTATCAGAGCAGAGAAAAACTAGTATGTTGTGGCCACCACAAGACTTTCTTCTATATTTTCCTATACATATTCAATCAGTAACAATATTAAAAAAAAAAAAAAAAAAAAAAAAAAAAAAAAATCGAATTTTTTTTCAAAGTTTTTTTTTTTTTTTTTTTTTTTTGTTAAAAGTAAAAAAAATCGATAACTTTGTTTTAAATTATCACAGATTTATGGTTCAACCATTCGTTTTTAAGGTATGGACGAGATCTTTCGAATGATACCCATCTTCAAAATTTAACCCCCCCGGGGGTGTACTTCCCCCCCAGGGGGGGAACCGATGCCCCCCCATGCACAATTTTTTTTTCCTAGTTAACTACTACTATCATCAATAATTCAAATTAATTTTACAATCACAAGTTTAAAATAACTCTCATTATGCCCATTTATACGGAATTTTGTCCTATTCTGCCATGTTAAAAATTTGCATAAAATGCGATTACAGCGCCACCTGTTGAGCTATTGATCCCCAAATCTAATGGGCACCAGTTCATGTCAGGGTGCAACTAAATACCAAGTTTGGTTAAATTTCATTCATATGTTCGTGAGATACAGCGTCCACAAAAAAATGATACAGACAGACAGACAGACAGACACACAGACAGACAGACAGACACACAGACAGACATTTTCTAAAAACTATCAATTCGTGTTCAGGACATCCCAAAACGTGTAGATCCGTCAAAAAACGGAGGTCGAAAATTTTCGCGAATCCAATACTTTCTCTATATTACATATAGAAGAAAGTAAAAATCATAGAATTTTTTGCAAAATCCAAATGAAAAGATTTTACTCTCAGGTCCAAAATGAAATTTTATATATGTTTATTTATTTTTCATTTATTATTACTATTATTATTTATAGTTTGAAATTCTAATTAAGAATGTTTTCTTTATTATGTGGTAATAATTTATTAAATGAACAAATATATAGGTAAAGTGTTTACATATATATTATTCATGTTTATTACTGCTATTTATGAAATTATTTTGTACCATTTTAATACATATAATAAAGTGTTCCGAATTACGGAAAAACCCCTTATCAAGAATATCCCAGGTCCCAAGCTTTCTGGATAATGGATCCTATACTGTATGTGGATGTAGGCATGTAGCAAACATATCTGTTCATTTAAGAGAATGTCTAGAAGATACTACAGCACATGGAAAGAGTTAGTTGTCATTTTTGCAAAGATAATGGTATATCACAAACTATATGTATACAAAAAATTGATTTTATACAGGAGCTGGAGCAAAAACTGAGTTGTAATTTTTGGGAAGATTGTAGTATAAATAAATTACACTTGCATAAGAAAAATTCATTTAATACCTATAATACTTAAGGAAGGAAAATATATTAAAAGTAGAGAGTAACTTTTCACAAATGTTTGCAATGAACTAAAAAAAAAAAAAAAAAACTCGAGTCAGAGACACACAAAGAATGAAATGTGGGTTTTCAATGAAAAAAATAAGTACTTCATATATTAAACATGAAACAATATTAGTTAAACAGAACAAGGGTGATTATGACTCAAAAATAAAAATCCTGAAATTTAGAATTACAAATAAAAAAACCTTGAAATATTGCATAAAACTCAATTTATTTAGACCAGAAGCCTTCATTTATTTTTCAGTACATACATTTACATATCATCTGAATGACAGGTAAACAACTAAAGAACTTCACACAAAATATGAAATTAAATTACAGATGGATTACATTAAAACCTCTGAAATCAGGGGTAGGTAGCCCCTGACCACAAACATCCGACAGCACAAAAAAGTTTAAATACTTATAAATAAATAAAATCAAAATTCACATTTTGAAAAATTAAACATTTATTCTTACAAAACAAAACAAAAATAAATAAATAAACAAAAGATTACATATTACATAAAAATTGAAATATCTGTATTCTCAGTCAACATTAATTAATAAACAATTATAAATTCTTAAACATCAAGACAGATAGCCAGCAAATTTTTCGAAAATTTAAAAAAATTCATAAAAATGTATATTTTGATAAATACTTGATAAAAATATTTCTTTTTTCCACAATTTGATTGAATCTCTGTCAAAAATTATTCACAATTATGATTATTAGAATATATATATATATATATATATATATATATAGAAATTAGGTTAGTTATTCATTGTAATTTTTTTTTTTTTTTTTTTTTTTTCGTTTACATAAGGAATGAAGCTGTGGATTTCACAGAGTCAATTGTAATTGAAAATTTTTTAGGCTTTTTAACATTAAATTTGTAATTTTTTCTTCCAGTGCATTTAAGACTGATATGTTATATATGTCTCTTGTATGAAGTTTATCTTTCATATAAGAGATGCCTTTTTTAATAGCTGGCATAGCTTACTAAAAACAATGTGAGAGTAAGAATGATATGAGCAGTGGCGCCAACATTTGAAAAAAATTGGATGGGCTCAAATATTTTTGGGTAAAGGAACAATGCTATAGAGATTTTTACTTTCCGAAAATACTATGTAAGGAAAGTATTGTAATCATGACAAAAATTTGAGATTTTGGTGTAGCTATACGTTTTGAGGTCCTCTGAGAATTTTTTTAAATTTTTACGGTGATGTATGAATGCGCTTATGTGAATGTGTGTGAGTGAATACGATACCATCTAAACACTTTGTTCTAATGAGCTGGAAGTTGGTACATATGTTGCAAGTTTGTAGATCACCGTAGCATGAACCCTATTGATTTTGCTGAATCTAGCACTTATAGTTTTTTACAGGGATGCAACAAAAACTTCTTTATCATTATGGTCTATGAGCTCAAATTATTTAAAGTGCGATACTGCCTAAACACCTTATTCAAATAATTTGAAAATTTATACAAATGTTATAGGTCACTTTCACACGAACTCTATAGATTTTGGTGAATATAGGCACTTATAGATTTTCACAGGCACACAACAAAATATTCTTCATTATTATGGTCTATGGGCTGAAATTATTTAAAGTGTGATATCTAAATACGTTGCCCAACTCCGCTGAAAATTCATGTACATGTTATAGGTCACCATTGCACGAGCTATATAAATATTGGGGACTCTAGCACTTATAAGTTTGTAACAGGGACACAGGGAATTTTTTTTTATCATTATGGCCTATGGGTTTAAATTATTAGATGAGTTTAAGTTTTAGGCAGCGTCTAAACGTCTTATTCAAATGAACTAGAAATTTACACTACATGTTATGTTATAGATCCTCGTCACATGAACTGTATGAATGTTACAGAATATAGCACATAGTTTTTACAGGTACACAACGAAAAATTCTTTATAGACTCAAATTTTTTAAAGTGCGATATCATCTTAGACGATAGTGTTTTATCCAATTCAGCTGAAAGTTTATACACATGTTATAGGTCACTGTTGCACGAAATGTATAGATTTTGATGAATCTAGGGTTTATAGATTTTTACAGGGACAGAATGAAATATTCTTTATCATTATGATCTATGGGCTCAAATTTTTTAAAGTACAATAACGTTAAAATAAATAACATACTATATATAGAAAATACTGAAACACTTTATTATTATTTTCTCTGTTGTTTATTTAAGGACCTCTCTTTACTTTTTCTATACAACCGTTAGTTACTTTATATTAGGAAAGACGAGGAGAGTCACTCCAGATTTTTTTTTAATTTTGAAAAGAGATGAAGGTGGATAAGGATACATTAATTCAATACTATTTAATGTATAAAGTTATGATGGAAGTAAGAATGGATCTTTGTCTGGCAAAGTTTCACTGCAGGGTGAAGGAGGATATGCAATATATTTTCCGTGAAACGTCTGTTGCTATCACCAAAAATTTCTTTTCTTGAAACCAAATACATATTATAAGAATTTACACTGATCAGAATTCATTTGAAAATATGAAGTTTTAATCTGATATACATTTAACTGTCAGTCTGCTGAAGGTAATTTTATGGCTTGTATTCCTAACTTTTTTTAAAGAACACGCTTTTTAGTTTCAATAATATAAATAAATAATAAATCAGAATATGAGAATTGGGTGGGCTGGGAGAGCAAATTATTGGGTGGGCTCGTGCCCCACGGGCCTATATAAGTTGGCGCCACTGGATATGAGTATAAGAAAATGCACAAGGATAGTCTTTACACTTTTTCTCCTGTCGTAATATTCCAGAAACTAACCTCCCCCCCCTTTCTTTTAAATTTACAAAATTAAAAATGTCAAAATTTTCTATGCCTTTTTTTTTTTTTTTTTTTTTGTGAGGGGTGTCCAGGTACCCAGAATTTCTGTCAAAACTGAATCCCACTCTCATAAATTTGAGTAAAAGACCTATTATCTAACAAGTAAACACAAATCCTGTCACATTATAGAAGCTGATAAAATTTTAACCTGGATTGATCTGTCCATAAATTGCCCTAAAGACAGGTAACCAGACATCGTCGAAAATTCCCTTAATCTCCAAAAAATTCAAACACATTTGGGAATTCCAATTATAAAGTTACTAATATTTTATTATAATAATTTATTATATGTATAATAAATAAGGTTCTTTCAGGTACTACATCATACATAATTACTGAAATTTTCAGGCCTCACAACAACTTTTTACCTTAAATATATAGACTAAAACTGGAAATTTATAGACTTAATATACTAACATTAAATATATTAATAACTAAACTCAATAGATGAAATAACTGTAATGATGTCACACAAATTAAGATTTTTATGTAACGAAATTTGTTATACATAAAATGCTTAACTAATTTTTGTACATACATTAAAATAGGTGAGAAAAAATGCCCACCTCAGAACCACCATCTTGCATTCTCTCTTATTTATTTATTTTAGTAACTGGTTGACCGAGTTCCCATGGTCTCATTGTAAAAATCACTCATTGTGTAGATACAGTGATTTGTTTAAAGACAATTATATTTATTATTTGCTTACCCAGTGCACAGCACAAGTTACCACTGAAAGCTAATTTTTCTGGAAATAAGGAAAGTTAAAATCGAATCATCATATGAAATTACTAACTATAATTTCTGATCCAAAATCATTCAAGCAGTTTTCTAGAAGACAAGATTTCTACTATACATTATTCTAGGGTCGTGACAGCAAATTTTTATGAAAAATAAGGTTGTAAGTATTTTTCATCTCTAAAAATGTCTGAACAATTATTATTATTTTTTTTTTTTTCAAAATTGTTCCACGATTTCCAGATTTGGCAAGTTTTTGACAATTGGCGGTTTTATCCGGATTTAACCATGGTTTTAACTGTTGTGTCAAAAACTCCTTTTTGACAATGAAAGGTTAACACTCAACACTACGAAGATGAGGAAAAATAAAGCGGATTTCTCATCTAAAAAAACACTTATGTTTTCATCAAAACCATTTCCTAGAAACTTTCTCTTATAATTTTGCGACAGGCGGAGTGAAGGCTAACTGTAAACGTAAATTTTCCTGAAGATGAAGAAAATTCAGTTTGAATTGTTACAAAAAAGACCCCCTAAACCTTAGGTAATGTAGTGCTGCACCGAGTAGCACTTTGTCCGAGTACCGAGTAGTTGTAAGAAAGAATAATTGACATATATTATATATATGAAGAATTTTGCGCATCTTGAAATTTAAAAAAGGCTTTTTGAACACGAAATTAAGTTATATGGCAAACAGCATGTTTTCATGAAACGTTTCAGAACTTTTGTAGTGTATATACACAATTAGGTTCATTGTCATATTTGATACTTCCAGCTTAGTGGATTATTAAAACCATAATAACTGATAACTTCATTCTTTATTATATAGTCTTTCTCAGATGCGAATCATTCTCAGATAATTCTTAGAGAATATAAAAGTTCCTATACACTCAGGCTTAATTTAAGATGCATGAAGTTCACATATGAAATTAGAACATTAAAATATTTTATCATTTCAAACATGATAGATTTCATTGAAATAATTTATAACCATGAAGTTACTTTAATTAAAACTTTATAAAATATACAACCTTTTATTACTCCATGTTTTCAAAATTGCTGAACTAGTTTCCTCTGGGGCGCCCCAGCTTGATCACCAGCATCACAGTGTGTGAAGTCGCTCGAAACTGATGTTTCTTGTTTCTTCCCTCTTATATATACTCTTCGCCATTGGCGGTTGAGGACTGCCCCATCGTTGCCATTGCAGCAATTGGAACTTAAAATTTCTACGGATTCTCTTACTGTAGCGTAACTGTGGTTGTGGGTTGTGGTAGTTGGCCAACTTTTTTACTTGATCAAATTTTATGTCTATTTCTTCGTTTTTATTTACCTGGGTTAACGTGGTTGTTATTTTACCTGTCATTATGTCATGGCTATGTTCTTTAATTCTTGTTTTTATTTTTCTTTTTGTTTTTCCTATATAGCACATTTCGTTACCACCCAAGTTTACAGGAAACCTAATTGTAGTAATGAAATCATCCATAAAAATAGTAGAACCCCCTTTAGATATAAAATAAATGCAATACAGGCCCACATAAATCGCGCAATAACAGTTTGTAAAGACCCTAAAATTCTAAGAAACGAAATAAAAAATATTAAACAATTTACACAAAAGGCAGGTTACTCAAATAAATTAATAGATAACTTATTCAAAAAAAGATTAAAAAATTTAAATCAGATCAATAACTTTCAAAAACCTAAACTCAAATACACTACTTCAATTCCTTATGATCGCGCAATCTCCAATAAAATCAAAAAAGTAGCAACAAAACATAATATAAACATACCTGTTAAGCCAAACCCTAACATTTTCCAATTAATCAGAAATGACAAAGATAAATTAAATCCTTTAGAGACAGCGGAAATTTATAAAATTCCATATACCAATAAACAAAATAACGAAATGTGCTATATAGGAAAAACAAAAATAAAAATAAAAACAAGAATTAAAGAACATAGCCATGACATAATGACAGGTAAAATAACAACCGCGTTAACCCAGGTAAATAAAAACGAAGAAATAGACATAAAATTTGATCAAGTAAAAAAGTTGGCCAACTACCACAACCACAGTTACGCTACAGTAAGAGAATCCGTAGAAATTTTAACAAGTTCCAATTGCTGCAATGGCAACGATGGGGCAGTCCTCAACCGCCAATGGCGAAGAGTATATATAAGAGGGAAGAAACAAGAAACATCAGTTTCGAGCGACTTCACACACTGTGATGCTGGTGATCAAGCTGGGGCGCCCCAGAGGAAACTAATTCAGCAATTTTGAAAACATGGAGTAATAAAAGGTTGTATATTTTATAAAGTTTTAATTTATGATAGATTTCATTAATCATCAAATTCTAGAAGAATAAAAAAGATAGGTGGTTTTGGGCCATAATTTGAAAAACAACAAATTTGATTATTAAAATATATTTTTAATAACATTTTAGTGTATTTACCTTTTTCATAATTATTATTTTTTAAATTAAAAACCAATCTAATCTTACAGTTTTAAAAGTGTCTTACTTTTATTTGAACAAATATGTAACTAAAGTTTTTTTACTATATTAGTATTACATAAGGGTTCTTCTTTCTAAAATATTTTATTTTTGTCTGTTTTATAGATACAATAAGTTTTTATAAAAAAAAAAATTATATTACATGCATAGAAGATGGTTATACTCAAATTCTTGTAACTAAAATGATTTTTTTTTTTTTTTTTTTCAAAAAGGAAAAGTAATAATCACAAGCAATAATTGGCTTTTTTTTTTTTTTCCAATTCAGTTAAATAAAAACCACATACTTCATCACCTTATGGGTTCATTTTTCATGAAAACTATTATATGTAACTTTCTTAATTAGAAACTTATGAATCAAACTGCATTTCTCAACTACAGCACAGCATCAATTATATATTCTTTTTCTTTCACTTAAAAAAATTATATATTTACATATATTAAAAAATATTTATTTTTATACATAAAAATACAATTAAACTGATGATGAATAAAATAATATCTAGTTGTAATTATGAAATAACAATTTTAAGAAATAACTTCAGTGGTCATTTTTTGAATTTTAACTGCCGTCAGGTAGTAGATTGCTAATTTTATTTTTTAATGTGCTTTGATTCATTGAAAAGCTGTTTAATTGTAAAAGCATTTGCAATAAATTTGCAAGTAAAATACAAATTATAATATTAAAAAAAAACTAAAGATGTACATTTTGATATTTTACAGAAAATTTTATTTATGGAAGGGACTGATTTCCCACAGTATTAAAAAGAAACACTAAAATTATTGGTTTGTTAAGAATTTAGAAAACTTTCACGCAAACTCTTTTTTTTTTTAACTATATACAACATTCACATCTTAATTAAAATTTGATTTACAAACAAAACTGGATTATAACCTATTCTATATATGGCAATGAAATTGACTATACAAATTAAAACCATGCTAAATGACTTCTAAAATGATTGTGCATCAAGCTGAAAACAATTTAAGTTATAGAAATAAGCGTATTTTTCCATTTTACCAGCACAGGTGATAAAGTTGGCACAGAAGTTGGTTAGAGGTATAACGTTGTCGATAAAGACTAAAGAATATATTAATCTTTAAAATGTAGAAGGTTTTTAGCTCACCTCATATGTATAATACAACAGTTTTATAAAAGATTAATTTAGAAGGTGATTTTAACATGTGCACCACCAAAATGAAAAAGTACTGGGAAAAAAAAAAAAAAAAAAACTTACAAAATCTTCACTGTTCCATGCATCTAACAGCAGGAACTAAATAAGTATGATTGGAATCATTATTATTTTCTAAATATGCAATTATATACTTTTTATAAATATGCTGTGGATAAAATGCAACAAGATTATCTGAGGTATAGTTTTCATCAATGGATACAATATTTTCACATAATTTACCTATTTCCTCATACACTTTTACAAATTGATTAACTTTTAATTTTTCTGCAATAAAGACAACATTTTCATCAATCAACAAAATATCGCATATTGCAACAAACACAATTCTTTTTCTCAAAATAGACACAATGTAATTCACCTCAGAATATGGTTTACAATAGGATTTTGTACTGTATATACATCCTAAGTAATAAATGCGTTTATAACATTTCACATTTTCAGGAACATTATTATAACCAAGTTTTCTCAATGCTTCCATTTCTAACCTTAATGTTTTCCGTTCTAAATAATTTCCAAATAATATACAGTTACTCACTTTTACCGCTTTCTCAGTTAATTTTTTTCCTCGTTTGTAATCTTCTACATATTTTTTAATTATTGGGTTTTGCACAAAAGAGCTAGAAATCATGCTATTTAAAATAGCTTTATTTAAGTATCTCTCTAATATTTGATGGGAGACACCTTTTGTTCCGTGATGAAAATTTTTTAACTTCCCGATAAAATCTTCAAATATGAAGCATGAATTGCTCCAAAGGGGGCCCCAGAACTGAACTGTACATGGTAAATGTATTAAAAGATGTATATTATATGATTGTTCTTCAATACCATATATCACAGAAATTTGCGATACAAATTTGTTTAAACACATTTTGGAGTTCTCAATATCAGTCAAGGATATATTTTCATTTAAAAGTTTTGTAATACCCTGCACCAAAAGTAACCAATGTTTGTAAATTGGTGAAGGCAAAAGATTTAGTAACAACACTGGGGACGTTAATAAAAACAGCCTCCACTCAGAGGCTTTCCAATACCCAACGTCATTGGTACTACGCAATTTTCTAGTTACCTCACTTGTGACTTTTAATAAGTGTATTCTCTCATTAAGCCTTTTTATTTTCGTGCTGCTTAGCGAATAAGCACATCCAGCTTTATTTACCCACAAATTAACTAGTTGGCGGACTGCTCCTAACAAAACACAATGCATATAGTCTGGGATAAAGCCCTTAATAATATCAAAGTTATCCAGTTTCATTAAAATTGACGGTCCTTTAACACCCATAACAGGCTGATCTTTTTCACTATTCAAGGCTAGCGTTGCATATTCAACGCATTTTGGAGAACTTCTCATAACTGGAGATTGTTCATATTGGTATATTCGGCAATGTCCCCGTCCTTTCTCAATAACATCTCCTTTCTGCTCACAAAAGGCGCAGCCATAAGCTCCGTTGAACTGTGTAAAATTCTGCAGCATGGCCCTGGCAGGTGCATCACACGAAAAAACTAAAGGGAATACTCTGGTTACAATTTCTTTGCCATCACTGGTCCATCTTAAGCCGTTTGACTGTAAATAAGTTAATTCTTCAACCAAGGGATTTAAATAAGTTAAAGCTTCAGGCTTTTCTGGTCCAAACCATAGACCACACATCATGATGTTTTCTTTTCTTTTAGAGGGGCTCAATTCATTTATTGCACACTGTATGGGCCACAAACTATACTTCGATTTATTATACAAAGGTATGCCATCTACATTAAATTGTAGAGATATGTCACCGTCTTCCATATTACCTAAATTTTGACGATATAAATCCCCATCAAGAATATCAGTATATGATGTTCCGTTATTATCTTGAAACTTTAATTTATAATCCTTTATGCAGGGCGCGAAATTTCCGCTCGCCAGCTCGCCATTGGCGAGTGGAATTTTTACTGTGGCGAGTAAAAATTTGGTCAAGTTATAAAAAGAATTCATACACGATACGGTGGCAAAAAACATTTTTTATAGATTTAAGTATAACAAAATCGTGCCATTTATAATCGCATATTTAACCTCTCTTTTTTAGATTCTCGGTGAGCCGTGTCTGTGTGTATGTTGCCCGAGATCACCCCGGTCTGGAAAAATAGTGCATACATAAAAGTTTTGATCTGTTTGGCAGTTTTGTTTCTCGCATTGTTATTTCTCCTAGCAGAGTGAGAATTGTCGAGCAGAGAGTTTCTTTCCCCGTCGCCCACTATCCGGGAGAGGAGATAGGGGAAAGTTTGCCTATGCGATATTGCCTCATAAAAATGAGCTCGAGTTCTTTTTAAGATACTGCCTGCGTTTATTTTGTCGAATAATGATCAAAACGCAGTTCATATTTTTAAGTTTTTTTACTGAAACGCCAATGATTTGCGCTTGTAATGATTTGTAAGCAACGATTTTATCGAAAAAGCTATTCCGAAATGGCTATTTCAAATGACAACTATGAACGAGTTTTACTCATACAGTCCAGCCACATATCCTAAAACTAACAGTGAGGACGAGTTCAAAATGTTGGAGGGATGCCACCTTGACTGACAGTTTGAAATTTGGAAAACATCCAGTAAATCCACGCTCTGTTTGCTATTGCTCATTTCTCTGAGTCACCCCTTTTAGCACTGGACTCGTTGAGTTAGCACTTGCGCAGATGCTCCCATGGTTTTATGAAAAGTGATCGAAGTTGAGTGATGACATTCCGTCTGATTACAATTAAGACATTTCTAATATCAAAAGTTTTAAGTAAATAAATAAACAAGGAAGCTTAATATTTCATAGTAAAACGATTTTCACAGGATACTCTTTGACAAAGAATTTTTTCTTCTACTTTTTTACTTCCTTATACAAAGTATAAGGAAGTATAGAAATCCTGATTTGCGAAATGGATTTTGTATTTCACATTGCTCGAAAACGAATGATCGCTGAATGTTGCCAATTTATACGTGTGACTGTCATGATGTCTAGTTGTACACCTGCAAGTGTCGTCTTAACACGAGTTCTCGTTTTAGAGATATAAGGGACTTTAGGCGATTTTTCGTGACTTCTGTATGTGTGTGTGTGTATTTCGCATAACTCAAAAACGGTTAGACGTAGAAAGTTGCGAATTGGTACATAGGTCTCTTATAACATCTAGTTGTGTACCTCCTTTTTGGAGTTTGTATTATTTTCCGTTTTGGAGACATTCAGGAAAATTAGGTTCATAATGACCAAAAATACAAAGGGTTTGGCTATTATCAAAAAACGGTAATAACTCAAAAACGGTTTGGGCAAATATTGCAATCGATTTTTAACTGATTTCCTGACTAGTTAGACATCTGAAACTTTCAGAAAAGCTCAGAACACGTTGACAATGCATTTTTAAAATATTTTTAGCCAACTGTTTCGGATATCTGCTGCCTTCAGCAGCGTTTATATGATTAAAAAGAAAAATTATTTAACTAACTTCCCGACCAGCTAGACATTTGAAACTTTCAGAATAGTTCAGGACACGGTGAAAATGCATTTTTTTTTTTTTTTTTTTAATATTTTTAACCAACTGTTTTGGATCTCTGCTTCCTTCGGTAGCTTTACCAGTACAAATCTTGCAATCGATTTTTAACTTACTTCCCGACTAGCTACATATTTGAAATTTTCAGAAAAGCTCAGAACACGGTGACAATGCATTTTTTAAATATTTTTAGCAAATTGTTTCGGAGTCACTACTGCCTTCAGCAGCGTTTACTATATGATTAAACAGAAAAATTATTTAACTAACTTCCCCCACCAGCTAGACATTTGAAACTATCAGAATAGTTCAGAACACGGTGAAAATGCATTTTTTTAATACTATTAACCAACTGTTTCGGATCCCTGCTGCCTTCGGCAGCGTTATCAATATAAATCTTGCAATCGATTTTTAACTGATTTCCCGACTAGCTGAAATTTGCAATTTTCAGAAAAGCTCAGAACACGGTGACAATGCATCTTTTAAATATTTTTTGCTATCTTCGGTCAAATGACAATTCTTTTTAACATTATGTATATATTTCTAAAGGTGTATAAGGAAGTCATGTGGTGCCCACAGCAGATTTTTTCTTTAATGACTCTTTGCATTTATGTTATTAGATATTTTAATCTTTTTCAAATCTCAAATACATTATAATGATTTTTAATTGTAGATGATTATGAAACATGATGATATACGACACACTCTTAATATTAATAAAAACCTAACTATTTGAAAAAGCCTTTCAAATAGTAGGAAAAAATAAAAAACCCAAAATACGTAAAAAAAGAAGAAAAAAAATGACAACCCTATTTTGTGGCGAGTAAAGTTTTTTTTCGGCGAGTGAATCTGAGTTGAAATTTCGGGCCCTGCTTTATGTCTTTCAACATATCCTGATTTTCTAATTTAACCTTTAGTTGGTCCTTTAATGGCATATATAGAAAATAATGTCCATCTTTTAAACTATCATTCTGATTGAAATCTTCTAAACACTCCTTGCAAGCATTTGGTTTGTCTGCAGAGTTCAACTTGCAAATTTCCATTTTACATGTCTTACAATAAAAATGTACTTGACAGCTGTTATCAAAAGCTGATAATAGTTTGGAAAAAAACAAATATTTTGTTCCAGGAATATTCGTAGGAGGCATTAGAAGCTTCAATATATGAAGATATTCATCCATGCAAGCTTGGGATAAATTAAATCGCATGAAAAAAGAAAGTATCAATGTAATAGCCTCAAAAACAGAAACAGTTGAACCGGGATACAATTTCTCATTACTATTTAATGAGTCAAAAGAAAATGAATTATGTATTTGTATTGATTCACCATCACCTACATTTTCTTTTGTAGAGTCATCAAATAAGTTTTCTGAATCTGTGCACTCAGAATCAGTACTTGAAGATTCCATGGAATGATTATCTTCAAATGAATCCTGATCATCTTCTGTTTGAGGATCATACTGTATATTACTGGTAGTAGGTTGACTTGAATCGAATGAACAAATTTTACTCTTCCTTCTAAATTTTGTACTTCGTGGTACATCTTCAGTTGTAGACAAATAGCGTAAATATCGTCGTTTTTTACCTCCAGCAGCCATTAATTTTAATGATAAATATATTTGGGACTGATTTGTTATCTACAGTCCTCGATGAAAATGGATTTCATCGTTACTGAAATCTGCCAATGTTTAGAGCAAACATTAATAGAAATAAATAATTAGCCAAGATATAACTTATCAAGCAATAAAAAAAAATCTCAGAAATAAAAACTAATAATATCCACGAACTTGTGTTTTGCATTTGCTAAATATAAAATCGAAAAGTTATCATACACGAATACACGACTAGAGATGTGTGCGTCACGAAATACGAATATTTATGTTTATGACTGTAGATTCGTTGGTTGGGTTTTACATCGCATAGTGCTATTCCGTAAATAAGGAAAATCAATGCATTTTATTTATTTTTATTTTTTATAGACTGTTTATTTTTAAGAAAGGTAATATATTTTATTAGCTATTTTATTCCTCCCGAATTTTTTTCTTTAAATAATACAAGATATATAGTAGGGTGACCAACTGTCACCTTTTTATGGGGACAGTTGCAAAGGTTCCCCCCCCCCCCCAAAAAAAAAAGAAAGAAAAAAATAAATAAATAAAATTGCGCTGGAGATACCATTTTTTAGATATTGTCCCTATTTGTCCCAGCTTTAAAAAAATATTTTTTGCAGATTATGTACATCACTCTTCACTACATCCAATGGCCAAAGATAATGTATTTCAAACCATTTGCATACCGAAAAGTATTAGAAAGTATATATATATATATATATATATATACATAACAAATGTTTGAAATTATTGTTTCAAAATTAAAGATCTCAAGATAAAAGTATGCGTTATAAGTAAAATTAAATATAGTTTAGCTTGCCCAAACTTTTAAATGCAAAAATGGGGACAAACTACGTCCAAGATGCCGCGGTAGCCCATTTGGTGGAGATCCGGGATCGTAATTGGAAGACTGCAGGTTCGGTACTCGATTCGACCAAAGACCATCGTTTACACTAATGGTGGCTGGTGTACGTAAAATCTGTCATTGCTGCAATGTCCTCCATGTTCCGATCAAAATTATACCTCTGGGGTTACCGAAGCGGGGAAGCCACCCTCTCCATGTAGAATCAAAACTGAGATGGCATGTCTCCGAACAACCCCTAGAGGTGAGTCCTTACAGTCGGTAACAAAAGTGTCCGAACACTAGCAAAAATTCCTATGTAAAAAAAGTGCACTTCATACGGTTTTGTTAAATAAATCCTTATCGAATCATGTTCTTACACTGACTAAGAACAGGATTCGACAAGGATTTATTTAACAAAACAGTATGAAGTGTGCATTTTTTACATAGGAATTATTGCTAGTGTTCGGACACTTTTGTTACCGACTGTACATAATGTAACATAATTATACACTTAAAATAGATATGCAATTTAAATTATATTAAGAAAGGATTAAATTTTATATTTACATAATAAAATACCTTAAAAACATCCTTTTAAATGACTTAGCAATGACTTAAAAGGATGTTTTTTAGGTATTTTATTTTGTAAATATAGATATGCAATGTTTAAGAAACGGTGTTTTTAACAGTAAGTTAGCAGAATATCTTCACTTTTTGCAAAATTTATACATTAATATGTAACAGTTGTCCTGAATACCAGCTTAACTGTCCCAAATTCAGAGAATACTGTTACTATTTTAGATTTTTAATGTTAGCTTTAAAGAGTATATTTCCAAACAAATACAGACTATTAAAACGGTGATTCAATTTCGTATATTTAAAATATTTATTTATATGATAGAACTCAATTATAAGATTTCAAAGTCATTTGTGACGTAAAAAAATAATAATTTAATAGTATGAGTCTAGAAAACTTGTATGCTTTTAATTCCCATATACAGTCGGCTGCAAAATTATTCGAGCACTAGCCAATAATTCCTATATTAAAAAAGTACATTTAAGACTGTTTTGTTCAATAAATCCTTGTCGAATCATGTTCTTAGACTAAGAACATGAATCGATAAGGATTTATTTAACAAAGCAATATTAAGTGCACTTTTTTTAGACAGGGATTATTGCTAGTGCTCGAATAATTTTGCAGCCGACTGTACATTAGGGTAACAAATATCTCAGATTTCTGGAGACTATCACAATTCTTTTAATCCTCAATCTCCGCATCAGAAAATTTGTAACCTGGGGATCTCATTTTTCATATTTTGTTCCCATTTGTTTCACCTCTGAAAAAGAAATTACAGAGAATTCTAATTATTTTTGCATAACCTGCATATCACTCTTCACTATTGTACAATAGTGGAAAATATAAAGTAGAAAGCAAAACTCTCCGAGCACTAGCAATAATAACTGTCTAAAAAAAAGTATACACTCGGTTGCAAAATTATTCGAGCACTAGCCAATAATTCCTATATTTAAAAAGTACACTTAAGACTGTTTTGCTAAGTAAATCCTTGTCGAATCATGTTCTCAGACTGATTAAGAACATGACTCGACAAGGATTTATTTAACAAAGCTGTATTAAGTGTACTTTTTTTTGGCAAGGATTATTGCTAGTGCTCGAATATTTTTGCAGCCGACTGTATGTAATACTGCTTTGTTAAATAAATCTTTGTCGAATCATGTTCTTAGTCAGTCTAAGAACAGTTTCGACCACATTTTTACATTCTTCTATATTCAATAGAAGAAAGTGTTGGATTCGTAAAAATTTTCGATCTCGGGTACTTGATGGATTTACACGTTTTGAGAGCTGTAGAACACGATTTGACCATTTTTAGAAAATGTCTGTCTGTCTGTGTGTGTGTGTGTGACAAAATTTTGTGGCAATTGTATCTCAGGAACTACTGCACAGAATTTCATACAAATTGGTATGTAGTTGCACCTTGACATAAGTTAGTGCCTATCAACTTTTGGTAAAAATTGTTTTACGGGTCGCGTTGCCATCCCGCTTTTTCTAAATTTTTAACATGGTGATATAGGACAAAATTTTGTATAAATGTGCATAAAGAGAATTATTTTTTAGTAATCATTATGGAATTTTCAAGAATTATTTATAATAGAGATAGTCAATTGGGAAAATTTTTTGTATGTGTAGGAGCCTCACCCCCCCCCCCCCCTGGGTGGGAAGTCCTCCCTCGAGGGGAGTACATTTTCAAGATGGGTATCTTTGGAAAGGTCTCGTCAGTACCTTTAAAAAGAATGGCTGAACTATAAATCTGTGATAATTTAAAACAAATATATCGATTTTTTTTTTTTTACTTTTAACAAAAAAAAAATCGTATTTTTTTTTTTTTTTTTTTTTTTTTTTTTTACGAAATTTAACTAAACTTGATATTTAGTTGGCCCCTGACATAAACTGGCACTGATTAGATTTCGGGATCAATCGTTCAACAGGTGGCGCTGTGATCGTATTTTTTTCTAAAATTTTAATATGGCAGTATAGCACAAAATTTCGTATAAATGCACATAATGAGAGTTATTCTTAACCTGTGATTGTAAAATTAATATGAATTATTAATAATAGTAGTAGTTAATTAGGAAAAAAATTTGTGCATGTGGAGGCATCGCTTCCCCCCCTGGGGTGAAGTACCCCGGGGGGGGGGGTAAATTTTCAAGATGGGTATCTTCCGAAAGGTCTCGTCAATACCTTTAAAACGAATGGTTGAACTATAAATCTGTGATAATTTCAAACAAAGTTATCGATTTTTTTTTACTTTTAACGAAAAAAAAACTGAAAAAAAAATCGTATTCTTTTTTTTTTTTTTTAGTGTTGTTACTGAGTGAATTTGTATAGGAAAATATAGAAGAAAGTCTTGTGGTGGCCAGAACATACTAGTTTTAATTGAATTTGAGGACAAGTATGGCGATGTCTGTGAATTTCGAGGACAAAATATAAATAAATAATTAAATTACCTTAAATTGTAAAATTTTAATAATTTTTATGTATAAATCACCTAAAAGAACTTATTTCAGATTATTTATTATACATATAATAAATTATTATAATAAAGCATTAATGACTTTATAACCGGCGTCCCCAAATGTATATTATTTTTTTAGGGACGTAGGGACTGTCCTCGAGATTCGAGGACGTATGGTCAGCCTATCTTAAACTGACTAAGAACAAGACTCGACATCCCTTCCGTGGAGGATCAAAATTGTGATGGCATGTCTCCGGACCACTCCTAGGTGTGTGTCCCAGACCGTCGCCAATTGCCCATCTGCGCAGCACTAGTGCGACGTAAAAACCCAACCAACCCAATGCAACATATGAGTATCTTATATCAGACACTTTTGAAAACAAATTTGACTTCAAATTACGATAGAATATTTATTATTTTCCTTTTAATTTGCGTATTAGGGAGGCATACTATTGTAACAATAGCTGCTATCGTAGATCACAAGTCGGATCGTACGCTCCGCAGCAAAAGTATCCGAGCAGTATCAATAATCCCTGTCTAAAAAAAGCACACTTAATACTGCTTTGTTAACTAAATCCTTGTCGAATCCTGTTCTTAGACAGACTAAGAACATGACTCAACAAGGATTTTTTTAACAAAGCAGTATTAAGTGTACATTTTTAAGACCGAGATTATTGCTAGTGCTCGGATACTTTTGCTGCAGAGCGTACGATCCGACTTGTGATCTACGATAGCTACGATTGTTACAATAGTATGCCTCCCTTAGTTGGATATTTAATGCGTAAATATCATCCTTTGAAATGAAATGGTTATGTTTTCAATCGAAAATGGAAGTTTGCCATTTTTTTTTTTTCTAGAGTTTAGAAATTTAAAATTCAAATTTTATCAATTTTACAGCAAAATCAACTTAATCTAAAGCATGCACACGATAACTAATACCGAAATATGGGGATTAAAATCGGAAATAATTTTCCTCGATTTTTAATAATTTTTTCTAAAAAATCCAATGGGTGATTAACATAGAAAATCTTTTTCTTACATCCACGGACGGCCAGTGACGTCATCACTTCGCTTGCGTATATACTTATACTGACCAAACCCATTTTCTGGGGACAAATGGGGACCCCCTTTTTTTTGGAAGACATTTTTCTAAGTTTTAAAAATTGTAGAAACTAAATTATTAATCAATAACAGTTCATTTTTGGTCCTTATTTATTAGGAATGAAAAAATACATCCATAATTTGATAATTGTAGCAATTTTTAATGCTTCTCTATTATAAAGATACATTGATCTGGTCATTAAAAATTTGGTCACCCTATATACAGCCACATTGTGATAATGAAAGACACAAATGAGCGATTATTTCTCATTTGCTAATATTTTTTTTATTTTAAATAAGTGTAGACTTAAAAATACCTTAAATTTAAAAATTAATAAAAAAAAAAAAAAATAATAATAATATTTTTTGTTGCTGAGACCGCCAGCCTGCCAACTGTTCTGTAACTGTGACGGTAACGGTAACACTCTTTGATAGTCTCGTCCTCGTGCTTGTGTTATTATTCTATGTGCTTGTCTTGTTTTTATTTGTGTGATTGAAATTGGCGATTGAAAAATGGCGTTGCTAAAAGAAATAGCAAATCTACATGTCTTAGTGCATTTCTTTGAAGAAAATAAATTTTCCGTTTTGAAAGTTAAAGACGCTATGCCATCTTGCGTCTCAATAAAATATATTGACGATTTGAAAAACTGGAATGTGGAGACGGAACTAGAAGTGCCTTGGGGACAGAAAACATACCCAGCTCACTTTTTACAGTTTGGAGGTAAGTTTCCTGTCTTTTTCTTTTTTCATAATAATGAATTATGAATGAAATCAGATTATAGTGGAAAGCGGGGCGCAGTGGACCGCTCTTTTCTTTTTTTTCACAAATGTACTTGGTGGTGGGGGGAAGCAAACAATCTCTAAGCCCTTCTTGATATGTTTTAATTTTTTCATATTTCCATTACATTATGAATAATAGTAGTAATAATAATAAAAAATGTAAGCCTTCATAAAGTGGATCACTGTGCCCCATCACCATGATACAATAGTCCAACCGCTTTTGCGAATCAAGTTAATTTTTTTTTCTCTAAGATTAGTTTTTCATGCTATTATTGTCTAAAACACATGATTGAAGCATTTTCATAAAATAAAACAGTCAAAATTAAATAAATAAGAAATCAAATCTCAGCAAAAAAATTAAATTTATAATAGATATTGTTTTTCATTCTTTTATTAATATATAAACCTTTTTCTTAAAAAAAATAATTCAGATATTAATTAATGTTATATTACTATTCAAACAATATATATATATATATATATATATATATATATTTTGACATAAAATTAATTTATATTAATTTTGTAGGATAAATTTGATCAAAATATATTTTGCTACTTCAGTTGCTTTTCACATGTAATCTCTAAGAACAACAATAGTAATAAATTATTCCTACTGTTTATTAAATTTGATATTTGTCTTTTTATTAATGCTTCATAATTCAAATAGTTAATAAATTCATATATTAATAATTATTATTAAAAATCTTATAACATTAAAACATTTATTGCTTTGAGATATAAAAATTTACATTATATTTCTATCTGTGAATTTAACTGAAACAAATATAAATGTTACACTTAATTAGTACTTTTAGGCACATTGAAAAGTGATAGACTGTGACCCATGTCAAAGTGAAACAAACAATAATATATAGATTCTAAATATGCTTAATAACTTTTAGGAATTTAAAAACAGCAATATTTCGCCAAATATAAAACAATTTACCTATAGTAAGACTGCTTATTTTGGTACATTCTATCAGGCTTTATGTGCTTATTGATTTTTTGACTCCCAATATAACTTTTTTCCCCCTCTCTCTGCAAACGTGCAAACAATACTTTTTGTTTAAATTTTATTTATCCTTTTTGTTTTTTATGATACATTTATTTCATTCTTTTACTTACTATTCAAAAACTTTGATTATTCTTCAATTCACTTAACTCACTAATTATTTTATTTTATTTTATTTTTTATTTTTATTTTTTAAGTAACATATCAGTTAAGTATAAAGGATTTAAGTCCATATTCTTGATTTTTCAGGAGACGAAAAATAAAGTTAAACTAACTAAAAACTAATCAGCAGAATTGATTAGGAAAAAGGGATTATGTTGGTTTATTCGCTTTATACCATTCAGTGATTGTCAATCTTCATTTAATAAAGGGAAAATTTGAATTAAATATTTTATACCAAAGATTAATGCTAAATTTCTAACTTTAATCTTTTTCTGAGTCTGACTATGATGTAATTAACTCAAAATCGACATTTTTGGACTTAAATCCTTTATACTTATCAGTACAGATGTACAAACTGAAGTTTTGCACACGGGCATTTGACAATGATACTGCACCCATTTATATATGCATGTGTATGTATATATTACACAGCGACAGCAAATGTATCTGTACACAGGGTAGGGTTGCCAACTGCTCCGATTTCTGCAGAGTTTCTCTGAAAAAATTTAAAAACTCTGCAATTCCATGATGTCATTTTTATGCTCTGCAAATTCAGCCTTGACCACCTAGCTGTTAATATTTTTGATTAAATACATAAAACTGAATGCAAGGGTCTGTCCAAGTATTTTTTTTTTTTTTTTTTCCATGGTCCTATTTTTATGAAAATTTTTCTTATTTTTGTGAAAATTTTTCTGACAAGACATAGTTATTATTTTTATTTATGTGAAAATTCATTTTACAAATTTTATCTGTGCACACACACACAAATATGTATGTTTCATCTAGAGAATTTCAGGAGGGCGCTGTGCCCTGCCTGCCCTTTGACTTACAAAATGATACCGCTCTTGCCCTTAATCAAAAAAATGTTGCGCCCTTGCCTTTTATTGAAAATAACCTTCAAATTGAAGATATGTTATAAATATAAATAAATGTAATGTATTGTGCATAACAATTAACAGTCATTCATATATTAGTAACAAGCAAAATTAAGTTGTAAAGAAAATTAAAGTTTAAAAGTGTTAAAGTTTTTCCCAAAAAAAAATTGGGAAAATTTTGTTTATCTCCGAATTGAAATTTGTGAAGCGTCCGTTTTATGAGTATGGAATTTTTGAAGGGTCTTTTTTGTTTTTTTAGCCTGGAAATTTGTTAAAGGTCCATAAACGGACCCAGTTTTCCCTCTAGACAGACCCCTGGAATAGTAGCAGACACTGGGGAAAAAGAAAAAATAATTTTTCTTTTCTTCCTTGCATACATCTAGACAGAAATCACGATCCAATTCCTATCAACTTGATTTTGCTTTTCCAACAGTTGCCGCATAAAACATTATTCTTTGAATTTTATTTTTTATCTATGAAAGCGCTTCAACACCTCTTGAAAATAAAAAAAAAGTAAGAAAACTGACTTTTACAATCTAGCTGAAGAACAGGGTTCATACTCCTCAGGAAAAACCTGAAAAACAGGGAATACTCAGGGATTTTGGAGTTTGTTAAAAAAAGTCAGGGAAAACTCAGGGAAAATAAAAATTTTCATTAAAAATCAGGGAAAATCAGTTATAAAACCTGGAAAAACAAATTTTTTTTTTTTCTCTCAAGTTATGTTTTTCTTGTTTAGCTTCGTATCAAAATTTAAATGATTAAGTATTGTGAAAATACGCATGTAAATAATGATTTCTACCTGAATTTCTATCATGATCGGCAGTAATATGACATCATACAGTGAAAGTAGCTATATTTTGTCCTGTCTAGAGGAGCGTTTCTTATAATGTCGCTAATATTTTCTTGAAAATTGTCTAGGAACTCAGGGAAAACTCAGGGAATTTTTTTTCCATATTTGAGTATGAACTCTGAAGAACCACACACTTCATCCTACAATACTCATAAATAAATAGTAAAGAAGAAAAAAAAGGTGCTAGGCATTGTGTAAGCAAAATATTGCTGACTCAAAATGGGAACAAGTATTTGTTTACATTAGCTAAGTGTGCGTTTAATTAAAACCACAAGCTGAAAGGGAGGAAGGGAAGAAAGAAACCAAATGCTATGATTACACGGTATTTTGATTTTCATTTAAACTATATCAATGTTTCAGTTATCTTAATGCTTAATAGGTCGTTAAAAAATACTTTCTAATGAAAAAATTGTTTATTTTAATTATTTATCGATAAAAATCATGGATTCAAAGCTACTTTGAACTTTAAGTCCACTTGACAACGCAAGGGATCTAAGGCCAGGAAGAAGTATCTTCCATGGGAAACTTTCTAAAGCGTCTTAGGTCGTAATCACGTGAGCTTTAAGGAAATCAAGTATAAAGTCAGAGTTTAATGGAGGAATTGTCCTCTGTAATAGGCAGGGTTGGGTTTCTTCCGGAAGAAACTAGTTTCTTCCAGGACAGCGGAAGAAACTGGAAAAAACCGGAAGAAACTGGAAGAAATGGAAGAAACCGGAAGAAATGGAAGAAACTAACCAGAAGACAAAACAGCTGTTCGAAATTAAAATTTATGAATTATATAAACTCAAAGCATAAATATAATGTCAAATCTAAACTATAATCCAATTAATATTAAAAATATTGTTAGAAAAATAAGTTATTTTATAACAAACACTAAATATATATAGGTGATGGGTTTTTACTTTTCAATGCTGATATTTTTAGAACTTTTTGCATATATACTATCTCATATTAGTATACATTCAGACAGTACAAGTGATAATAATTACAGAATTAACCATAATATTTGCACTTTTTTTTTTAAAGGATACAATTTTTTGTATAAACTCAAAGCTGGTAAACTGTATCAATAAGTAATATACCTACTTTTAAACTCTCCTGCAAGTTCTCTAGGATTTAAAAAAAAAAGCATAGTTTGTATTTATCTATTTAAAGTTGAAAAATAAAGTGCAGTATTGAACTACTCTAAAAAACATTTCATTTGTTTTACAGTTTTTAACTCTAACTCTCAAAAATTTTGTCTAGAGGTTGTGCGGATTATAGGAATTTGTAGATTAGAGATCATTGCCTTTGTTTACAGTTTTCTTTTGCAGATACAGAGTCAGTTATTATTAATTCATGAGAATAGACATCAGAATGGAAAGACGATTTCTAATAAATTTTAGAATAAAGTATTTCTTCAATATTAATAAAACTAATCGATCACATTCACATGTGATAAATAATTTAAGCATATTCAAATAATAGGTACCTATAAAATGTAAACAAACATATTTAAAAAATATGAAACTAAATATTTTTGAAAGTTCGGAAATACTATTCATCACTGATTAATTTTGTTAAACATTGATGTAATAGTGATTTGTTTTAAGCACTAGTCTGTATGAATTGCAGGATAATAAATACAAGAATGTTACCCCCCCCCCCCCCCACCCAGGTTGAGTTTCAAAGCAAGGATTAAGCTAAAAATTTGATTAAAAAAAAGTAAAAATGTGAGAAATGTGAATTTATTTGAAATATGAGATGTAAATTTCTTTTTCACTGTACTGTATTAGGAAAATGAAATTTTTGATGACAGTTTGTAGTACAGTAATTATTGAATACTGGCTCTTTTAATTAACTGAATGTTTGTTAAGAGCTGTTTTATCAGAAAGTATAAGCAAGTGATACAAACTATTATTTATTACCAGTTAAAGAAATAAAATTGTCTAAATAATAAATTATAAAACTTTACGCTTTTTAAATTGAAATTGATTTTTTTACTGGATTTTGAGTATTTTGGAACATGATTATCAGATACCGAAGATCACTTCGGTAAAAATCTCATAATTATTAATTAAATATGTAATTAAATTTTTATAGGTATAATTAAAGTTACTTAAAGTTGTTTATAAGACAAATGCATCCATTGTATCTTACAAATCTGCAATTTATAGGATAAATTTTTAAGAAAAACAGTTTCTTCCATTTCTTCCACTTGAAAGAAACCTATTTCTTCCGGCCGGTTTTTTCCATGGTTTTTTCCGCGGTTTTTTCCGCCTTGGAAGACACTTGCCAACCCTGGTAATAGGAAACTTTCTTAAGTGTTTTAATATGCAAGTTTCTGAGAAAATCATAGAAAATTTCAAACTTTATCGTACCAAGTTTCTACCGTTGGAGAAAGAAAAAGAATATTTTCTGTGCTTTTTGTTGGGATAACTGAATATGCGATAACTTAGTTTTTATGGTAGTGTTGACTCTAGAACAAAAGGGCCGCTGGGGGGAACTCGATAAAATGGCACTTTAATATTCTCAAAAGGGGCACTATAATATTCTCAATAATTCAAAAAGGGACTATAACATCTTCATAATATATCACTTACAAAATATAGCCCCCCCCCCCCTCCAAAAAAAAAAAAAAAAAAAAAAAAATAATAATTTTTTAAAAGCAGCAATGTATCCAAGGTATAAATAAATAAACAAAATAATGAAATTCTAAAAGAAAAGAAAAATCAGATATTAAGAAAAAAGTACAGATACTATTACATCATAGAATGTACCAAGACAAAATCAGATTTTTATGAGAAACAATTTTGAAATTTTTTTTACATTTTTGAATGAAATATATCACTTTAAAAATGTAAGAGGGGGGGGAGGTAGAATTACGTTTTTACCGTTAATTAAATAAATATGCTGTTTTTCTCGTATTTGACAGAATTTGCGATATTGTTACGACCGATTGCCGAAATTTGTAATTATTTCACTGCAAATTTACAAAATCTACGTTTAATAGCAAATAATTGCTAATAATATACTATAATTTTGAAACTAATTGATAAAATTCACTCTTCTTTCAAAGCTGATTCTTAAAATTCACGATATTTTTGCGGTTAATTATATCAAAAATAGGGTTTAATTATTAACGAAATATACAATTATCTGACTGCTAATTGATGAAATTTGAGCCCTTTTTAAAGTTACATCCCCCAAATACCAAACTTTGCTGTTAATCGGTGAAATACACACTTTTTTCAAAACTTAATCCAGAAATATGTGAAAATTTACAGATGAATTAAAAAATACCAGATTATTTCACAGCTAATTGTCAAAAAATACGTTTACTCGGAACTAAATTATTTTTTTCTCCTAATAGGTAAAAAATTGCGCATTTTTTTTTCAAAGCAGATTTCTGAAATACGCGATTATTATGCGGCCAATTGAGAAAACACGCTATTATTTAGCTACTAATCTATGAAAAATGCGTTCTTCTGAAAGCTGAATCTTAAATACTCAACTATTTTGCCACTAATCAATGAAATTTGCATTTTTTTTTTTTTTTTCCAAAGCGGAATCTCGGGAATAATTTTGAAGTAGATTTCACAAATACGGGATCGCTTACTCACTAATAATAAAAAATTTACCTTTTATATGCTATCATTTGGCTGCTAGCCAATAAAGGTTTTTTTTTTTTTTTTCCCAGTTGATTTCAGTAAATCGCAATACATTTGTAGCCGATAACAGAAACACGCAATCATTTCGCCGCTAATTAACAAAATTTATGTTTAATCGCTGAAAAAGGCTTTTGATGCTAATCGATGAATTTCTCGCTTTTTTCAAACATGATTTGCAAATACGTATAATTTTGTGGCTTTTTATAGAAATACGGAATTATTTTACAGCTAATTTTTAAAATTACGTAATCGTAAACTAATTGCTAAAATAGATGTTATTTTTCTAAAAATGTGTAATTATTTAGTCATAAACCAGCTTTTTTTTTTTTTTTTTTTTTTGATTTGATTACCGAAATGTCATTTTTTGCAGCTGAATTATAAAATACGCAATTTTCTTGTGCTATTTTTGTGACGAATCCATTTTAAATCTGACAATTTTCAGATCTTTCCCATTTTCAGATATGAAGATTTCTTAGAATCACTGACGCACTATAAAAACTAAGTTATCGCGTATTCAGTTATCCCAACAAAAAGCACAGAAAATATTCTTTTCCAAAATTTTTCTTCCTCCAAAGGTTGATACTTGGTACGATAAAGTTTGAAATTTTCCATGTTTTTCTCAGAAACTTGTATATTAAAACACTTAAGAAAGTTTCCTATTGCAGAAGACAATTCCTCCGTTAAAGTCTGACTTTATACTGTTTTCTCCAAAACTCGCATGATTACGGCCTAAGACACTTTAGAAAGTCTCCCACGGAAGATACCTCTTACCTGGTCTTAGATCCCTTGCGTTGTCAATCGTACTTAAAGTTCAGTAGCTTTGAATCCACTATTTTTTATTGATAAATAATTAAAATAAACAATTATTTCATTAGAAAGTATTATTTTTTAGTGACGTATTAAGCATTAAGATAACTGAAACATTGATATTATGAAAATCAAAATACCGCATAATCATAGTATTCGGTTTCTTTCTTCCCCCCTTTCAGCTTGTGGTTTTAATTAAACACACTCATAGCTAATGTAAACAAATATTTGTTCTCGTTCTGAGTCAGCAATCCAATATTTCGATTACGCAATGCCTAGCACTAGATTTTTTTTTTCTTTGCTATTTATTTATGAGTATTGTACGATGAAGCGTGTGGTTCTTCAGCTAGATTGTTAAAGTTAGTTTTGTTATTTTCAAGAGGCGTTTGAAGCACTTTCATAGATAAAAAATAAAATTCAAAGAATAATGTTTTATGCGGCAACTGTTGAAAATGCAAAATCAAAAGTTAAGGATTGGATCGCGATTTCTGTCTAGATGTGTGCAAGGGAAAAAAAAAAAAAAATAGAAAGAAAGAAAAAAGAATAGTATATATATATATATATATATATATATATATATATATATATATTTTTTTTTTTTTTTTTTTTTTTTTTTTCAGTGTCTGCCACTATTCAGTTTTATGTATTTAGTAAAATATATTTAGCTAGGTGGTCAAGACTGAATTTGCAGAGCATAAAAAATAACTCGTGAAGTTTTTTAATTTTTTCGGAGAAACTCCGCTGAAATTGGAGCAGTTGGCAACCCTGTGAAAAATACAAATAAGGGCCGCTGGACGCTAAAAATGAGTTACTAACGACCGCGGGGCGCTAGAAATAACTTAGTAAAGGCTGCGGGGCGCAAAAATGTGTTAGTAAAGGGCCGCCGGGTGCTGCGCCCTGCTAAATCGGCCTAGAGTCAACACTATATGGTGCGTGGGTGATTCTAAGAAATTTTCAGATCTGAAAATGGAACTTTCACAAAAATCGTCGGATTTAAAATGGGTTCGTCACAAAAATAGCTCAAGAAAATTGTGTTATTTATAAATCAGCCGCAAAAAATGACATTATTTCAGTAATAAAAAAAAAAAAAGCTGATTTGTGACTAAATAATTACACATTTTTAGGAAACTAACATCTATTTAAGCAATTAGTTTATCATTACGTAATTTTAAAAATTAGCTATAAAAGTAATTCTGTATTTCTATAAAAAGCCACAAAATTATACATATAATGCAAATCATGTTTGAAAAAAGCAAGAATTTCATCGATTGGCATCGAAATAAAGCCTTTTTCAGCAGTTAATTGCATTTAAACATAAATTTTGTTAATTAGGGGCGAAATGATTGCGTATTTCCGTTATCGGCTACAAAAATATCGCGATTTACTAAAATCAACTGGGAAAGAAAAATACTACATTTATTGGTTAGCAGCCAAATAATAGCATATAATATAAAATGTAAATTTTTGATTATTAGTGGGTAAGCAATTCAGTATTTGCAAAGTTTCTTTTTTTTTAAAAATTTTAAAATTGCTCCTCAAAAATTTCCTGAATGCTCCTCAAAGTTTTTTTTGAAAAGTTGGCAACCCTGTGTACAGTTTAATTGTTTTATATTATCTCATCTGTGGCCCTCTCACTAAACAATGAGAGTGGCCCTTCAGCCAAAAAGGTTGTGCACCCTAGAAAGTTTGAGCTTAAATATATATTGTACAACTTTGTTCAGTTACACACATTCTTGCTTTTACAACATTGACAGAAAAAAGATGATTAAATTTTCACCATTGAAACTAGTTTGATTACCTCTCTGTAGCAGAAACGGTGCAGCACAGCATCAAACATTATTTTTCTGCAGATTAATTTAACAATTCAAAAACAAATGCTAACTTTAAAAATGCTTAAATATAATTTATATTATGTCTGTGGATTTTTGTACTTGTTGCATAGCCATAATTTTCTTTCTTTTTCAAATATTAACTTTACATAATTTGTTAATTGCTATACCTTTTTTTTTTTTTTTTCTGATATGTGAATTGATAAAACATTTCTGGATAGCAAATAAATTTTGTTTTGCTGCAGAGAAATACTAAAATTTCTGCTACTGGGTTGATTATTAAAAGTTAATTACTAAGGCACACTTCATTAAATAGGCACTGATAGCAGCCTCAAAACATTCAACCAACTACATGCAGTTAAAATGAAGGGTTATGATTTTTTTTTTCTTTTTGACTTTTTAATCATTATGATATAAGAGGTTTCATTATTTAAAAAATATTATGTGGACAAGCAAGAGGTGATAAATTTGTAAATACAGTAAACTCCCGATTATCCGCGGTGAACGGGGAATAGACAACCGCGGATAATCGAATCAGCGGATAATCCGCAAGAGGGTCAAAAAGGGGATATAAATCAACATATAAAGCCTTTTGAGCAATACTGTTTAATTAACAGTTAAGCATGGACTACATATATAATTTAACATACTAATAAAAATTTCTACTTACATTTTGCTCTATTTTTTAACAAAAAAATCGGTCAAGCATTTTTGTTTTTTGTACTAAAACACTTTTTCTTAATTTGCGATTACAGTTTCTTTATCAGCATTTTGTCACAAAGTGATACATCGCCCTGTTCCTCGAGATATTTTATAAGTCCACCTGCATGTGCTAGGGCTGCGTCGTGGCTCATCCTATGTTGAGTTTTATCTCCTTCCTCCTCTTCTTCTTCACTATCTTCTGAAACTGGGTCTAATGCTTGGCCCACAATTTGTTCATCTGTAAGGTGTTGAATACCTGGATCATTGGCGTCACAATTAAACCACTCTTCAATGTTTCCTTCATTGACTTTTTCTCCTCCAGTAACAGATTTAGCTAAAATTTGCCAAATCATGAGCAGAAATTTCTTCCTCCTCTAAACTCTACCAAAGTATTTCCACATTTGGTAAATTTTTTCTCCGAGACCTTACTAATGTAGACTGCTTAACTGCCTCCCAAGTAGTGTGTATGCCATAAATGCTGTCAAGAATCGTGTAATATCTCCAAAAGCCTTGAAGGTCATTACTCTCTTCGATCTGTTTTTGTAATAAGTTTGTTCTGTATTTTTAAATTCCCTTTTAAATTCAGGCTCTTGAGGACCGCGGATAATCCGCAAAGCGGAGAATCCGACCGCCGATAATCGGGAGTCTACTGTTCTTTTCTGAATTGTGTAGAAAGTAAACAACAGATCTGTTCATTTATTTTATTTGTTAAATTAGATTAGATTAAATTAGGGTGTTTTGTTTACAAAGTCATTTAATCATTCCGAGATTACAAAATAACATTAGAGAAAGTTCGTTTTACTGAATATCTCAATCTTCTTTTTAAATCATGTTCCTATATTTGTAAGGGGAAAAAAAAATCCTATATTTTCCTATTTGATTGCTTTGACCCCCTATTTAGTTAGTATCCTTAGTGTATGGATGCAATCACACACAAGCGTCATTTTTTATGCCTAATTTTTGACCAGCTTTAAGAAATCAACGGTTGCATTACATATACATTTGTAAATGCTGTGTATAACTTAGTAAATGTAGTAAATCTATGATTTACTACAAATTTTTAAATGTACTTCCTTGCAAGAATCTGAAAATGCATGAAAATCTGTACAAAAGCAATCCCAATAAATAAATAGATAAATAAAAAATAGTAATAATAAATAAATAAAATAACTAGATGCAGATTATTCATTTTGCAAAAATCTGAAAATGCATGGAAATCCGTGCTACGCCTACAGCGGTCAGTCTTCTAATTAAAAAAAAAAAACGGGTTTATACTCCTCAGGGAAATACTCAGGGAATTTGGAATTTGTTAAAAAAGTCAGGGAAAACTCAAGGAAAATAAAAATTTTCATTAAAAATCAGGGAAAATCAGTTATAAAACCTGGAAAAACAAATATTTTTTTTCTCTCAAGTTATGTTTTTCTTGTTTAGCTTCGTATAAAAATTTAAATGATTAAGTATTGTGAAAATACTAGTGCTGCACCGAGTAGCACTTTGGCCAAATACCGAGTAGTAAGAAAGAATAATTGATGCATATATGAAGAAATTTGCACATCTTAAAATTAAAGAAAAAGGCTTTTGAACATAAAATTCAGTTAAATAGTAAACAGCATTCTTTTGCGCAGAACTTTTGTAGTGTATATACATAATTGGGTTAATTGCTATATTTTGATACTTTCAGCATAGTGGATTACTAAAACCATAACTGATAACTTTAATCTTAACATCTTTTTTAGATGCAAAATTTTGATCCTCAGATAATTCTTAGAGAATATAAAAGTTACTAGGCAGTAAGGCTTAATTTAAGATACACGAAATTCACATATGAAAGGGGAACATTAAAATATTTTATAATTTCAAACATGATAGGTTTCATTAATCTTCAGATCGTAGACATGTAAAACAACAGGTGGTTTTGGGCCATAATTTGCAAAACAGATTTGATTATGAAAATAAGTTTAAAACCCAGTGGCAGAAAGTTTTGAAGCTGTCTGCAACAGGCTTTTAAAAAGGGTGGGGGGGAGGGGGAGCTTACCATCAGTGGTGATCTTGTGCAACAATACAGGAATACAATTTTACTACAAAACGATATAGTATAAACAATTGTATTCATATTCATACTTATTAATACCTTATAAACTTGTCCAATTTATTCACAATGCATTTCGGGTGCACTTCGCGCCCATCTTCAGGTGGTTTGTGACTTCTCATCGCTTGTGTTTTTATCGGTTTCCCCTCGGCTTCCTTTCTTCACTTCATTTCGTCTGTTTCGGATTCTATCGATTACTTGGTTCCAGTCTTTTGGGATATTCGCGTGCTCGCGTTCATTAACTGCTGTGGGGTTAGTCAGAATCTCGATGGCTTCTCTTTTTAAGGCGTAGCTATGGTTATTATATGGAGCGATTTTATTAGTTTTTATGGTGTTAATATTAATAGGGTTAGAGTAGTGGGTAGAGGCAAGTGCTGTAGATTGGCGGTTGTGTTTTAAATCGGCTTTGTGTTCTTTTTCTCTTTCGTGAATTTTTCTTTTAGTTACTCCGATGTAACAGGCGTGAGAATTATCTGTATAATTAAAGTCAATTTTATAGATTCCGGCGGTTGATTGGTTATCTATTATGTCTTTTTCATTTCTAATGTGTTGAAAAATGTTGCGGAGTAAATTACTGGTTCGAAACTTTAATTCGAACCAGTAATTTACTCCTCAACGAATCCTACTTTCAATTTAACAATAGTATTTATCGACAAAAACAAGGCGTTCCTATGGGGTCGCCTATCTCAGGAACTCTAGCCGAACTTAAAATGAGATTAATAGAAAATTCAGCCACCAAAATAATTAAAGAGAGTAAAATCTGGACACGGTATGTCGATGATGTGTTTGCCATCTTTCCAAATAATAGTGACATCAATAAAATACTAAATAATCTTAATGACCTAGATAAAAATATAAAATTCACAATCGAGAAAGAAGAAAATAGCATAATAAACTATCTTGATATAAAAATTATTAAAAACCCAAACAATACCATTGACACAACCATTTATAGAAAGCCAACTGCCAATACCGAAATTATTAATAAACACTGCTATACCCCACTCCCATATAAATACGCCGCCATCCGCTCCTACATCAATCGGGCAATCCTAATCTGTTCCACTAAAAAACTCTTAAATCAAGAACTCAAATACATCAAAAACATAGCAATTAAGGCCAACTATCCAAAAAATCTTGTAAACAAACTATATAAAAAACGCATCAAATCCCTAAGTAAAATAGATAACGCCCAGAAAGAAAAAGAAAAATTTACAACTTCCATCCCCTTCTGTAACGGCGCCAGTATCAAAATTCAAAACGAAGCCAAAAAACACAACATCAATATTCCGATCAAACCTAACCGCAACATTTTTCAACACATTAGAAATGAAAAAGACTTAATAGATAACCAATCAACCGCCGGAATCTATAAAATTGACTTTAATTATACAGATAATTCTTGCGCCTGTTACATCGGAGTAACTAAAAGAAAAATTCACGAAAGAGAAAAAGAACACAAAACCGATTTAAAACACAACCGCCAATCTACAGCACTTGCCTCTACCCACTACTCTAACCCTATTAATATTAACACCATAAAAACTAATAAAATCGCTCCATATAATAACAATAGCTACGCCTTAAAAAGAGAAGCCATCGAGATTCTGACTAACCCCACAGCAGTTAATGAACGCGAGCACGCGAATATCCCAAAAGACTGGAACCAAGTAATCGATAGAATACGAAACAGACGAAATGAAGTGAAGAAAGGAAGCCGAGGGGAAACCGATGAAAACACAAGCGATGAGAAGTCACAAACCACCTGAAGATGGGCGCGAAATGCATTGTGAATAAATAGGACAAGTTTATAAGGTATTAATAAGTATGAATAAGTATATTAACGTCCTAATAATCAAAAGTTTTTTACAATTGTATTCATTCAATTCATCTCATTCAATTAAATATTTTATAGCAATGTTTGACACAACACAATATAAATAATTACAAATAATACAAGTATTAGTTTTAGTTTTGATACAGAAATTTTTATAAATGAATTGTTATCCGAAAGTTGCAGACAAAAACTGTCCGCAAGCCGTTTTTTCGTGTCCGCGACTATGTTGCCATGTTTCTGCCACTGGGGTTTTAAATAACGTTTTAGTGTATTTACCTTTTTTATATGTGTAAAATGCCATAAAAGCCTTTACTCAGTTAAATGCCCCCCTCCTCTTTTCACATTATTATTTATTTATTTTTATTATTTTTTTAAATGCACCTTTTGCTCAACAGTAGATTGTATCCGAATAGGTGATAGATTTTTACGTTATTTTATAGTATAAAATTCAAAATCGATCTTTTCTTACCGATTTGAAAGTGTCTGACTTTTATTTCACAAATGTATAACAAAAATTTAGTGTTAATATTACATAGAGGTTCTTTTTTTTTACTAAAATATTTTATTTTTGTCTGATTTATAGATACAATTTCATGTACTAAGTTTTTATAAAATAATGCATATTACATTCATACAAGATAGTTATAATTAAAAGCTCATATCATGAATCATCTTTTTACTAAGTTTGGTAACAGCCCGGGTTTAACTGCAGAAAACTGTTATAGCAATACTGTTATTCTGAAGCATATTTAGACCCACCTTTATTTCGCACCACTTTTTTTCTTATTTTATTGTAATTATATATTGGAGAAAAATTTCTATAAAAAAGTAGCGCGAAATAAAGGTGGGGCTAAAAATGCTCCGGAATAAATTAAAATTTTGGCAACCCTGCATAAACATTTATCTTTTTTGGAAAATATATATATATAACCAATGTTAACTTATATACTTAGTACATTGCAACTTAAAAATATGAATACAATTACTTTATGTTACAATTTTCACATGACGTATGGTTTTTGACAGTTTTTGATGGTTTAAACCAGTTTTTGACACTTGTCACGTCAAAAACCAGTTTTTGACGTCAAAAAACCAACCCTGAAATAAAATCATTTAAAAAGGTGTGTTTTTAGAAATAAGGAAAAATAATAAAATTGCTAATTGTATTTGTACATGACCATGTAAAAGTTATAGTGATGGTGATGAATCGGCTGATTCATTTACTAGAAAATATCAATATGAATTGTGAATGATAACAGGTTATTTCATTGAAATTTAAAAAAGAAAAAGTAGTACTGAATTAATTAAAAAAATAAAAACTTTTGCTGTTATTATTACAGCCTTAAATAGATTTTAATTTAGGATGTGCAATTTAGGATTTTTAAGAAGAGCGAAGTTACAAATTACAATTCCATTGTCCATGTGTTAATTTTATTATACCACAAAATGGTGACTTTTGCAATCTGAAAGAAATAGTCTCATCATGTAAAAAGTGGCCACTAACTTAAAAAAATGGCTAATAACAAAACTGACAGATTCAGGGGACCTTAAAACATGTAAATATAACAAAAACTCACATTCACAAATTTGACCCTAAAACAATACAGGGTTCATACTCCTCAGAGAAAACCTGGAAAACAGGGAATACTCAGGGAATTTAGAATTTGTTAAAAAAAAGCCAGGGAAAACTCAGGGAAAATAAAAATTTTCATTAAAACTCAGGGAAAATCAGTTATAAAACCTGGAAAAACAATTTTTTTTTCTCTCTCTCAAGTTATGTTTTTCTTGTTTAGCTTCGCATCAAAATTTAAATAATGAATTATTGTGAAAATACGCATGTAAATATGATTTCTACCTGAATTTCTATTATGATCGGCAGTAATATGATGTCATACAGTGAAGTAGCCGTATTTTGTCTTGTCTAGAAGATCGTTTCTTGTAATATGTCGCTAATATTTTCTTGAAAATTGTCTGGGAACTCAGGGAATTTTTTTCCCATATTTGAGTATGAACCCTGCAATACTTTTTGTACCTTAAGGGTAAGAGAAAGTAAAAATTAAAGGCAGTTTGGTATTTTTAAAAAATTAAAAAGCCATTATTTAACATTTAAAATCTATGTTCTACGTTCATTTAAAAAATCTATTATAAGTATGCATAGTATAATATAATGAATACTTTAACTTTTTTGTTTTTACTTGTTACTAATAAAGAAATAAATATTAAGATTATACACAATTTTACTTGTACAGTATCCGCCATTTATTAAAATCACATTTGTCCTGAGTTAAAGTGATTTTATTTAAGCGGCTGATTTTTATATCTGGCAAATGTTTCTTCATTCAAGAAAAAAAGTATTGCTTCTCTGAATTTGACGTTGGTAACTATTTTTACAATATACATATTTACTTTTAGATAATAAGGCAAGAATGGAAAAAGTAATCGATGAAATTGCAGATCAAGATAAAGAAAATGCTGCACTGAAGTTGAAGACACTTCCAGTATTCAAAGTGAACGAAATTAATTTGAAACGTGTTATGCCTGAAGAAAAAAAAACAAGTTACAGAAAAACAACAAAGCAGGTAATATCTTGATAGAATGTTTAAAACTATGTGCAGGGGTGAAACTTTTCATCGGCTACCCCCGAATTCAGGGTTTTTAAAAATTTTGTTGTCTCTGAATATCATGTTAAATTATTTTGTTTTTATAGAAATTTCTTATTGTGAATGTTTATTTTGCTCTAGGGTAATGTATTAAGAAATCGCCTAATGTCACTTATAGGTTGCAATATCATATTTCATTAATAAATCTCCCCTTTCTGCATGCAAGTAACAGGTCTGCCAATCTCTCGGAGTGCTAAAGTGTAGTTAAAAAACAAGAAAAAGTGTAGTTTTAAGCTACAAAGTGTAGTCGCAAAAAAAAAAAAAAAAAGAATTAAATAAGTATAAAATCTTTTGTTTACATTAAAACTTACTTTCTGAAATTTATTGACTTTCAATTTCAATAATCCAACATACAAAAATAATACATCGGCTTGTTACAATATAACACGTACAATCAAAAAGTCCACCATGATTTATGCGAAAATTGCTGTTTCCTACATATTGTACAATAATACGCCTGATGGGGTGATGAATCAACAGATCGCAAACATGGCCATTTAGCAGAATACTCCGATAGAAATTTTTGATCAGGAACTTTTTTTTCTTTTTAAAGACATTAAATAAAAAAAAAAATACAGTCACAAATAAACTCATCTCACAACCAGTCACAAATAATATCATCATCTTCTTTGGATTATCACCATCATCGCTCATTTTAACTTAAAATACTATTAAATAAAAAACTAAACAAATTTGTCCACTTTTAAGTAAAAAAAAATAAATTAATGCAGAAAAAAGAGTCCAGCCGATAACAAACACACAATACCGGAAAACGAAAGTAAACAGATTAGACCTGTAGCGATAGAAAAGGACTTCTCCAAACATCCAATCACCGCTCGTTACTGATGCACACGTACACAGTCACGCTATCATCATAGTTTTTGAGAAAGAGACGAAACAACCTACCAGCCTCCGGAGTTTTCAAATAGTTGTAGATTTTACAGTTAAAAATTAAATAAAGTATGTGTAAAAAAAAAAAAAAAAAAAATTATTTAAAATTATTTTGTGAAAATTCTTTAACTGTAAATAACAAATTAATTTACCACAAATTGGCACTCAATTATTTTTGTTGTACTGTTATAAAATTTCATGTAAAACCAACTTTTTTGGTAAGAACATTGCCAAATTTACTATTTAACCCCCCCCCCCCCCAAAAAAAAAAAAAAAAATAAATAAATAAAAAAAAAAATAATAATAATAATAATGCTGTAATCATTTTATTTACTTTTTAGTGAAACATCAAAGACAGTCAAGAGAAGAGCAGACAGACAATTGATGTCTTCAATTGCAAGTATGTCTGTATCTCCTTGTACTGCCTGCAAGAAGCTGAAAACTAATTCCTTTACATTAGAAGTCCAGCTGAAAGAAAAAGATGCTGAAATTTCAGAATTTAAAAACAAATTAGAAAATGCTCTAGAAAAAGCCAAAAAATACAAGTTAAAGTACAAAAACATGAAAAATATGAAAAATTCTGAAAACCTGAATATGGAAGATGTAGTGAAAATTGGAAACATTTGTGTGCCTAAAGAAAAGTATGTTTGTCTTAGACAAAACAACTATTCGAAATACACAGGAGACTTGCTGGAAGTTATTGTCGGTCGAGAAGTACTTTCAAAAAGTACGATAAAATACATGAAAAATTGCCAAAAATGCCCATTGGATGAAGAAGTTGTGAAGACAGTTGTTAGCCATGTTGCGTTAAAATTTAACGTATCCAGTGACAATGTGCGAAATGCAATTCGCATGAAACTCAATGCTTTGCATAAAAGTGTAAATAAACTTATTAAATAGTGTTTGAAGTATATGTAATAAAATATTGAAATGAGAATTTTAAGTATGCTAATTATTACTTTTTACTTTTTTTTTTTTTTTTTTTTTAAATAAATGTGTAAATTTTAAAAAAGTACCAAAAAAAAAAAAAAAAAAACCTACCTTGAAATATATTTGACATATAATTTGCTTGAAAGCAAGTTGAGTGTTGTGCTTCTAGAGAAATTCTTTAAAAAAAATTGAGAGCATCAATTAAAAGATTTCATTTTTTATTAAATTCCTGTATGTTTTTGGTTCTATACAAAACTGTTTTCAGGTTAAAGTGACAGCTGAAATTGTTGCCGACGGAAGTCCAAGCTAATAATTCATTGAGGAAATTACTAAATTGCAACTCATTAACTAATATATATTTTCAAATTCTATTTTTCCATTCAGATATTTTCTAAATGTTAATATGAATGTGTTTTTAAAAACTGATTTTTTTTTTTTTTTTTTTTTTTTTTTTTTTGAAACTCCAAAATGGAAAATTTCACATAGTTAAAATTAATTTTTTATAGCTTCAAAAAAAAAAAAAAAAAAAAAAAAAAAAAAAAAAATATATATATATATATATATATATATATATATATATATATATATATATATATATATATATATATATATATATATTAATAAAATTAAAAAGTATGTTGTAAAAAAGACTCAAGTTTCTGATTGTGAAAACAAAATTTATATATGCATTAGTTAATGAGTTATATTTGAACAATTTTTCCCATAGAATAACATTAGCTTGAACTTTATGAAGATAAGTGCTGCTGTTTTACAATGTAAAAACAGTGTTTGCCAAACTTGAAATAATGTTCATAACTAAATTTCTAAGAAATTTTGAAAGCTTTCAAATGGTATTCATTTAAAATAAAATTTCCTTTATAATTCATTTAACAAAAGTTTACATTAAGCCTGCAAAATGCTTAAAAAAATAAACAAGAGGAAATAAATCCTCAAATTACACATTGAGGAAGTAAAATGAATAATTAACTGAATATTGCAAATTTTGTGTTCACTTCTAAGCTGTTTTAAATATGTCAGATTAAAATATTGGGTAATGATAGTTTGTAATAAAGCAAACCTCACCAATATGATTTATTTTTACTTTCTAATCTTACTACCTATGTAAAGAAAGTGTTATGTCAAAAATATGACTTTATGATTTAAGTGTTTGTAAACATTTTAAAGTCCCCCAAGTTCAATTTTGCTATTTTTACGGTGACGTATGCGTGAACACAATAGTGCCTAAATCTTTTATTCAGATGAGTTGAGCGTTGGCATATATATGTTATAGATCACTGTAGTAGAAGCCGTATTGATTTTACTAATTCTAGAGTCTGATTCTAAGTCACTGTCTCACTAACTGTATAGATTTTGATAAACTAACGATTATAGCTTTTTTTTCTAACGGGTCAAAAAAAAAAAAAAAAAGTCATATGGGCTCAAATTGTTTTAAATGAAATAACATCTAAACATTTTATTCGATGGGAGTTGAAAATTTAGACATAATCAGGGATGAATCCAGGCAGGATTTGGGTCCCTTTTGCAGCCCCTTAATAAAATTCTAGATCCTAAAAAAGGACACTTCACAAGATTTTGTTTTATAAAAATGATCCTTTTTATAAAAATTTTTCAATATTAATGCCTTATTCGGCCAGCAAAACTCTATTACTTAATATTAAACATTATATACAATAATTTTAAAAATGGAAGATGTTACACAATATTTTAATTTTCCACACAAATATTTTGTTTTTCACAAAAGGGACCTAAAGAAAATAAAACTTCGATTGACCCCTGATAAGTTATAGGTCACTATTGCACAGAAAGTGCAGTAGTGCCTAAACATCTTGAGCTAAAATTTTATATACAAGTTATGTACATCACTTGAACTGTACTGGTTTGGGAAAACCTTGCACACAATTTTTAGGGACGCAAACATTTTGAGTGCTATGTCTACCATCAGTGGTTGACACTGAACTTTCTGTTTAGGTTGCATCAACTACCGGTGGTTGACAGTGTAAAATTAAAAGATTTACATTGTTTTAATTAATTACTGAAAATTTATTTAAAATTTACGTAATTTTTATTTTTTATAGAATTGTACCATTAAGGCATTTTAATGGATTTTTTTGAAATACAATAAACTTAAAAATGCTTTGCTATATCCCCAATACCTGTGCTTGAAAGTAGCACGTGTGGCTTGGTGGGGATTTCCTTAAGAATTCACATGGTACTCAACATGTTAATGAGTAAAATAAGATAAATTTCACACTCATCCTCCTTTCCTATATTTATTAACATATCAATTAACTAAATTAGTAGGCTAAAATGCCAAATAATTGGTACATACTTATTTGACATATAGGGATGAGAGAGTTGCATTTAGCATGCTTATGTCCTATTTCGGAACAAAATATAGTCCATGATTTTATGTAAAACAGTTTTTACCTATAAATCAAAAAAGATTCTGATGAATTGAAAAACAGCAGTGGCAGCAGTTCTAAATTTTCGAACAGAAATACTTTTTGTTAAAATATGTATAGCTTGATTTACTCTTTTATATTCAATTATAAGAAAGTATTGGATTTGTAAAAATCTTAGACTTTAGGTTTTCAATGGATTTTCATGTTTTGAGATGTTTAGAACATGATTTAACCATTTTTAAAAAATATTTGTGTGTGATAAAATTTTCTGGCAACTTTATCTCAGGAAATATAATACTCAAAAATTTCATAAAATTCTATATGTAGTTGTAACTTGACATAAGTTAATGCCTAGAAACTTTTAGTAAAAATCATCCAACAAATAGGGTTGTCATTCATTTTTTTTTTTTTTTTTAACATTGCAGAACAACATTTGCTTTTTAATAATCATTATGAAATTAAAAAGTAGTATCTATAATGGTGATAGGCAACTAGGAAAATTTTTTCATAAATGTGCAAGCACTATATCCTCCTCTACTCCCAGGGGGCAAATTTTGTTATGAATATATTAACCAAATGATCATCGCCACCTTTTAAAATAAATGGTTGAACCATCAATGTGTGATAATTTAATAGAACATTTTTTTTTTTTTTTTTTTTTTTGTGGTTAAAATATATATATATATATATATATATATATCAAAAGATGTTGCATCTGAAAAATTGACTTATTTTTGCATATTTAGTGTTACTATTTCTCTAGAATAGAAATGTCTCCGTTCATCGTGGAAAATAATTTATTTTTTAATGAGGGAATTTGTATAGAAATACAGAAGAGTCGTGTTAGCCACAACATACTAATTTTAATGACTCATGTGGCAGGGGAACAAACAGTTTTTAAGGTTTTCACAGAAATTTTGTAGAGATTTAAAAACTGCAGAGAAACAAAGTAACAGGAAAAAGTATTTTCAGTTTTTTCATAAACTTTTCAGTTTCCTAAAAACTGAAGGCATGTGGCACAAGTTTTTTTTTTTAGTTTTTTCATGGAAATTTTGCAGAATTTCCAAAACTACAGAAAAACTGAAGGTAAATGAAACAAGTTTTTTTAAAGTTTTTTCATGGAAATTTTGCAGAATTTCAAAAACTACAGAAAAACTGAAGGTAATTGGCACAAGTTTTTTTAAAGTTTTTTCGCTGAAATTTTGAAGAATTTCAAAAACTACAGAAAAACTAAAGGTAATTGGCACAAGTTTTTTTAAAGTTTTTTCGCTGAAATTTTGAAGAATTTCAAAAACTACAGAAAAACTAAAGGTAATTGGCACAAGTTTTTTTAAAGTTTTTTCGCTGAAATTTTGAAGAATTTCAAAAACTACAGAAAAACTAAAGGTAATTGGCACAAGTTTTTTTAAAGTTTTTTCGCTGAAATTTTGAAGTCTGTTCAGTAAAACTTTGACTTTAAAATATCTTTAAAAAGACTTTAAAAAAACTTGTGCCAATTGCCTTCAGTTTTTCTGCAGTTTTTTTTAAAGTTTTTTTGCAGATTTTTTTAGCTGGGTAGAGGTTTTCGATACTTACAAATCGATTGCGGATATTTTCGAATTTGTAAAAT
>CAWVNO010001864.1:146511-209447 GCA_963930645.1 Salticus scenicus | reverse complement strand
TAAAATATTTTTACTTTCCGAACACTATAGTGAGGAAAGTATTGTAATCATGTCAAAAATCCAAATTCGAGATTTTGATGTTTCTATACGTTTCGAGGTCCCCTGAGTCCGTTTTCACTATTTTTACGATGATGTATGTATGTGTGTGTGTATGTGTGTATGTATGTGTGTATGTGTGTATGTCTGTGAGTGAACACGCTAGCGTCTAAACGCTTTGTTCGAATAAGCTGAGAGTTGGTGCGTATATTGTAAGTCACTATAGTACGAACCCTATAGATTTTGGTGAATCTAGCACTTATAGTTTTTTTTACAGGGACACAAAGAAAAATTCTTTATCATTATGGTCTATGGGACCAAAATCTGAAAAGTGCGATAGCATCTAAAGGTCTTCGTCAATTGAGCAAAAAATTTATACACATATTATAGGTCACAGTTACTCAATCTGCATAGAGTTTGGAGAATCTGGAATTTACAGTTTTTTTACAGGGGCACAAAGAAAAATTCTTTATCATTATGGCCTATGGGGAAAATTTTTAAAAGTGCGATAGCGTCTAAACGCTTATTTAATCTGAACAAAAAAATTGTACTCATGTTATAGGTCACAGTTGCACGAACTGTATAGATTTTGGTGAATTTTGCACTTACAGTTTTTTTACGACACAAAGAAAAATTCTTTATCATTATGACCTGCGGGATGAAATTTTTACTTTCTTCTATATTCAATAGAAGAAAGATTTGGATTCGTAAAAATTTTCGACCTCGGGTTTTTGATGGATTTACACGTTTTGAGAGCTGTAGAACACGATTTCACCATTTTTAGAAAATGTCTGTCTGTTTGTCTGTCAGTCTCTGCGTGGGTGTGGCAAACTTTCGTGGCAACTGTGTCTCAGGAACTACTTCACAGAATTTCATACAAATTGGTATATAGTTGCACCTTGACATAAATTAGTGCCTATCAACTTTTGGTAAAAATTGTCTTACAGGTTGCGTTGCCATCCCGCTTTTTCTAAATTTTTAACATGGTCGTATAGTACAAAATTTGTATAAATGTGCATAAAGAAAATTATTTTTTAATAATCATTATGAAATTTACCAGAATTATTTATAATAGAGATAGTCAACTGGGAAAAAATTTTTGTATGTGTAGGAGCCTCACCTTCCCACCCCCCTGGGGGGGGATTTTCATGATGGGTATCTTTCAAAAGAGCTCGCTAGTACCTATAAAACGAAAGGTTGAACCATAGATCTGGGATAATTTAAAATGAAGTTATCGATTTTTTTAATGTAATATTGACAATAAAATTGACTTTTTCTGGATATTTAGTGTTATACTACTTCTCTAATATGGAAATCATCTGCATTATCATGGAAGATAATTTTTTTAAATAATAATTTTAATAAATTATTTTTACTGAGTGAATTTCTATAGGAAAATATAGAAGAAAGTCATGTGGTGGCCACAACATACTAGTTAAAAGTGCAATAGCATCTAAACGCCTTATTCAATTGAGCTGTAAATTTATATGAATATTATAAATCACTGTTGCACTAAATATAAGCATTTTCGTGAATCTAGCATTTATAGGTTTTTACAGGGACACAACGTAAATTCTTTATCATTTTGATCTATGGCTCAAAGTTCAGTAACGTTAAATAAAACATCGTGTAATATATGGAGAAAAATACTCAAACTCTTTATTATGGTTTTATCTCTTTTGTTTTTTAACAACTCCTCTTTCTTTACTTTATCTACAAAACTGTTAATTACTCAATCTTCGGAAAGTCGAGTGGAGTCACTCCAGATTTTTTTTTCTTACTTTTAATTCAGAAATAGAGTAATGTATTTCTCAATAAATAAATATACGAAAAAAAAAAATTATATATATTTTTTCATTTTTTTCCGTACTCAATAGAAGACAGTATTTGATTCTTAAAGCTTGTCGACTTCCGGTTTTTTGATCAATTTGCACGGGTTGATTAGCTCATTTTTTGATGATGTCTACCTATCTTCCAGTTTATTTATGTGTCTGTGTTAACTAACCCAAGAACTAATGCACAGAATTTCATACAAATTTATATGTAGACGTACCTAAATATGAATTATTGCCTACCAACTTTTAATAAAATTCAAACAACGAATATCGTAAGCAATTTTTAAACTCTAAAAAATTAAAATTGTTAGTTTTAATATGAATATAGTCATTTTTTTAGATGTTTGTGGTCAATTTCTAGCTATATCCCACTTCTTAACTATTATTGTATATAATATAAATTAAAGAAAACGTAACAAAAAAAGATAACCAGCTACTGTTCCATTTATATTGAGTAATATTTAAATATATATATATATATATATATATATATATATATATATATATATTGACAGAGATTATATTAGAGAATAAGAAAAAATATATATATAATAAATTTATTTTAAATGGTGAATTTATAATAATAATAATAATATGAATACATATGCATAAATTTCGTTTAGGGAATTTATTTGTTTCTTTTAAAAATATTTCCATCAGCATTACGCTAGGGTGCTAAATTTAGTTAAAGGTTAACGTGCTGAGTATATCATAATACTAAGCAAGATACACTAATGTTAGGCGCCTTTTGTATGGCATCCTCAGCTGTATTTAGACAAATTTTAGGTAAAACCACAGAAAACTCTTAAAGTCACGGAAAGTTTTCAAAACTGACGCCTGCTTATTCCTGTAAATATTACAGTATATACCGTTATATATTTAGACTATATTAGTCGGTAAATGGCGGTAATAGGCCACTGTCAATTCATGCACAAACGTTAACACAACATTCAATCATGTTCAGGGATTTTAAAAAACAAGTAATTTAACAAAATATCCAGTAATCTGCTGGTAACTTGTGTTTCATTTTGTCGTTGGCTGTATACGATTAGTTGAGAGAGAAAAATACAGAAAAAATATCAGTTACGGTCAATAACAAATTATAATGGCCAATGACAAATATTTAGCAGGAAAGCGCAATATTTTTTATAGTACTATGATAATTTGCAATACAATCATATAGTTTTTTTTTATTCTATTATTTACAGAGTATAATAGTAAAGTATGTCCTTTATATTTAAGATAATTGAAGAATTGTTCAAAATGTCCTAAGTTGGACAAAAAATACCACATATGGCAAAATTCAAATGCAAACTTAAACATGAAAAATACCCTATTGACGCAAGGACGAAATTCCCAACATTAAATTAATTAAAAATAGATTTACTGAGGAAAAAAATATTCAGAAATGAAGAAAAAAAAAATAACCTGTATGACCTGAGGGTTTTTAAAGTATGTGAATAATTCAATGCAATGAACAGTCGGTGACAAAAGTAGCCGAACACTAGCAAAAATTCCTATATAAATAAAGTTGAGTTAATACTGTTCTGTTAAATAAATCCTTGTCGAATCATGTTCTTAGTCAGTCTAAGAACATGATTCGACAAGGATTTATTTAAGAAAACAGTATTAACTCTACTTTTTTAAATAGGATTTTTTGCTAATGTTCGGATAATTTTGCTACCGACTGTACTGTGCATTTTTCAAAGAAAGTGCAAGACGGTGGATCAGTTACAATTTAGGCAAGATTTAATGCTCGAAGAAAACTAATTATATATTCATTAGATAAAAAAGGAACTATTTTGATTACAAGGACATACTAGGTAGCAGTTTTGTTCATTAGAAGATTAATTTATGAATAAAAACTTGCTTTTATTACAAGACAGTTCACCAGTACAGAAATCTGCAAATACATTGTCATACATTTTTGGAGCTCAAGTTCTCTCTCCCTCTCTGTTTATTATTATTATTATTATTATTACTCTTTTTTCAGTTAGCAAGGACATTTCACTTATAAAGAGCAGGACTTTCGCAAAATTCTTTCTTGAACTAATTTTCGAAGTAATTAGTCTGTAAGGAAGTCGTATGAAGTACTAAATAAAACAAGATAAGAATGCAAGTTGTCATATAACTTCGTAGTTTCTTAGTTTTTTCACGCTTTTATGCTATTAATATATATATATATATATTTCGAATATATAATTTCGAACTTTTTATATATAAAAACTAACAGGCTTCGCCCGATTCGCTGGGCACAATATTTAAAGACAATAGCACAATATTTGTTTTCTTTTTAATTGAATAACTGAAACGTTGACAAATATATTTCGATTGGCAACTATTTTCTTCACAGTTTTAGTATGGGATCTCCTTGACCATATCAAACATTTTTTGAACTCGAATCTGTGCAACAAAACTGTAATTAAAATGAATGTTATCGAAAACAGTCAAATAGAAATGTTAATTCTTCGAAAATTCTGAAAACAGTTGAAGCTGTTACTCGTACAGTAAAAGTCACTATTCGATGAATGGTCGAATCAGAGAACGCACCTAAATCGTTTTCGTAGCAATCACTATAACGCACGTATGTAGGCTTCACGCTCATGAAAAAAAAATAATAATCAATGGACATCCCTACATTGCTGTGCATGAATCTCAGAACACACGAAACTCGGTTCCGCGGCAATTACTATCACGCATGCTAAAACCACAAAACATCACTGGGCCCCCCAACCTCCCTGTGCATCAATCTAAAAACGCACGAAACTTCGTTCCACGACAATCACTATCACGCATGTTAAAACCAAAAAAAAAAAAAAAAAAAGGCATCACTGGACACCCTTAGCAGGCTATGCATGAATCTGAAAACGTACAAAACTCATTTTCGCAGCAATCACTATCGAGCATGTTAAAAAAAAAAAAAAAAAAAAAAAAAAAAAAAAAAAAAATCACTGGACTCTCCTACCTCAAATCAAGGAAAATCAAAGAAAACAATCAAATCTCATGTAATTCTTTAGAGCGTAGCTCTAGATCAACGAAAAATACACTCAAATTAATGAAAATCAAATAAATCATATTCACAACGTAGCTTTAGTTCAACGTAAAATACACTCAAATCAATGAAGATCAAATAAACCATTCAAATCTCTCGTAATTCCTCAAAACGTAGCTCTAGCTCAACGTAAAGTACACTCAAATCAATGAAAATCAAACAAACCAATCAGATCGCTTGTAATTTCTCACAACGTAGCTCTAGTTCAACGTAAAATACACTCAAATCAATGAAAATCAAACAAACCAATCAAATCTTTCGTAATTCCTCATAACGTAACTCTAGTTCAATGTGAAATACACTCAAACAAATGAAAATCAAATAAAGCAATGAAATATCTTGTAAGTCCTCAAAACGTAGCTCTAGTTCAACGTAAAGTACACTCAAATCAATGAAAATCAAACAAACCAATCAGATCGCTTGTAATTTCTCACAACGTAGCTCTAGTTCAACGTAAAATACACTCAAATCACTGAAAATCAAACAAACCAATCAAATCTTTCGTAATTCCTCATAACGTAACTCTAGTTCAATGTGAAATACACTCAAACAAATGAAAATCAAATAAAGCAATGAAATCTCTTATAATTCCTCAAAACGTAGCTCTAGTTCAACGTAAAATACACAGAAATCAATGAAAATCAAATAAACCATTCAAATCTCTCGTAATTCCTGATAACGTACCTCTAGTTTAACGTAAAATACACTCAAATCAATGAAAATCGAATAAATCAATCAAATCTTTCGTAATTCCTCGTAACGTAACACTAGTTCAACGTAATATACACTCAAATCAATAAAAATCAAATAAACCATACAAATCTCTTGTAATTCCTCATAACGTAGCTGTAGTTCAGTGTAAAGTACACACAAATCAATGAAAATCAAATAAACCAATCAAATCTTTCCTAAGATTCTCCATTCTGCGTCATTATAGAAAAGGGAAGTTTTATTTTCATATTTTTATTAATTAAGGTATCTGCCTAGGTACGGAGCACTTTTTTCTAAAAAAGCACACTTCGAAAATCTAACTTCGATGTGCAGAACGACCCGTTGAAGGGCACCTTTGTGTTAAACCACGTGATTGTCCGAGCTACCGTTCTCGAGAACAGTGAAATATATATATATATATATACAAATATTGCTCACTTCGCTGGTCACTATATTTAAATAAATTTTGAAAAAAAAAAGAATCACTATTTATCTTTTACATCACATTATATATATGTATATATAAAACCTTCGTTTTAAACCTCGCTTCGGTTACCCGCTGACTACGGCATCTCGTTCCGCTTTGAAAAAAAGAGAGAGAGAAAATAGACTCCCCATTTATTTTTTGTATCTGATTATAAATAAAACTGAAAAAAAAAAAAAAATCGTCATTTAAATCGCTCTTAACCTCGCTTCGGTTACCCGCTGACTACGGCATCTCGTTCCGCTTTGAAAAAAAGAGAGAGAGAAAATAGACTCCCCATTTATTTTTTGTATCTGATTATAAATAAAACTGAAAAAAAAAAAAAAAATCGTCATTTAAATCGCTCTTAGCCTCGCTTCTGTTACCCACTGCCTACAGCAGTTCTTTTTCCGTATTTTAATACGTCATTTGATTTTCAATAAATATAATTAAAAAAAAATGATTTTGCCTTCAAATTAATGATGTAAATAAATGAATAAATAAATTGTGTAATATCCTTTTTAGTTCCCCATCATACTATAGGTATGGGGAACTTAGGTAATCGTGAAAATTTTCAACCTCGGTTTTTTGACTTTTCTACACGTTTTCAGATGTGAGGAATCCGAAAATGACAAAATTTGTATGGTGTCTGTCTGTAGGGTGTCTGTTAGTCCGTTAGTCCGTTAGTCCATTAGTTCGTTAGTTTGTTAGTCTGTGCACACGATATCTCAAGAACAAATTGTCGCAGAGAGGTCAGATCAGTTTTAAAATATTACTTTCGACACTGGTAAGAACCCTATTCATTTGCAACATTCGATTTTAAAAACTTCATAAGTTATTAGAAATTTACGATTTTCTTAACATGGGAGAATAGGACAAAAATTCCCTTAAACGTGCATTAAATGAAACTTTTTACATTAAAAATGTCAGACCAGTTTTAAAATATCAGTTTTGATGCCGGAAGGAACATCAGTACCTATAAATATGCTACTTTGCAAATTTCGCAAGTTATTGGAAATTTACGAATTTCTTAACATGGCAGCCCAGCTAAAAAAATCTGCAAAAAAACTTTAAAAAAAAACTGCAGAAAAACTGAAGGCAATTGGCACAAGTTTTTTTAAAGTCTTTTTAAAGATATTTTAAAGTCAAAGTTTTACTGAACAGACTTCAAAATTTCAGCGAAAAAACTTTAAAAAAACTTGTGCCAATTACCTTTAGTTTTTCTGTAGTTTTTGAAATTCTTCAAAATTTCAGCGAAAAAACTTTAAAAAAACTTGTGCCAATTACCTTTAGTTTTTCTGTAGTTTTTGAAATTCTTCAAAATTTCAGCGAAAAAACTTTAAAAAAACTTGTGCCAATTACCTTTAGTTTTTCTGTAGTTTTTGAAATTCTTCAAAATTTCAGCGAAAAAACTTTAAAAAAACTTGTGCCAATTACCTTTAGTTTTTCTGTAGTTTTTGAAATTCTTCAAAATTTCAGCGAAAAAACTTTAAAAAAACTTGTGCCAATTACCTTTAGTTTTTCTGTAGTTTTTGAAATTCTTCAAAATTTCAGCGAAAAAACTTTAAAAAAACTTGTGCCAATTACCTTTAGTTCTTCTGTAGTTTTTGAAATTCTTCAAAATTTCAGCGAAAAAACTTTAAAAAAACTTGTGCCAATTACCTTCAGTTTTCCTGTAGTTTTGGAAATTCTGCAAAATTTCCATGAAAAAACTTTAAAAAAACTTGTTTCATTTACCTTCAGTTTTTCTGTAGTTTTGGAAATTCTGCAAAATTTCCATGAAAAAACTAAAAAAAAAACTTGTGCCACATGCCTTCAGTTTTTAGGAAACTGAAAAGTTTATGAAAAAACTGAAAATACTTTTTCCTGTTACTTTGTTTCTCTGCAGTTTTTAAATCTCTACAAAATTTCTGTGAAAACCTTAAAAACTGTTTGTTCCCCTGCCACATGAGTCATTAAAATTAGTATGTTGTGGCTAACACGACTCTTCTGTATTTCTATACAAATTCCCTCATTAAAAAATAAATTATTTTCCACGATGAACGGAGACATTTCTATTCTAGAGAAATAGTAACACTAAATATGCAAAAATAAGTCAATTTTTCAGATGCAACATCTTTTGATATATATATATATATATATATATATATATATTTTTTAACCACAAAAAAAAAAAAAAAAAAAAAAAAAATGTTCTATTAAATTATCACACATTGATGGTTCAACCATTTATTTTAAAAGGTGGCGATGATCATTTGGTTAATATATTCATAACAAAATTTGCCCCCTGGGAGTAGAGGAGGATATAGTGCTTGCACATTTATGAAAAAATTTTCCTAGTTGCCTATCACCATTATAGATACTACTTTTTAATTTCATAATGATTATTAAAAAGCAAATGTTGTTCTGCAATGTTAAAAAAAAAAAAAAAAAATGAATGACAACCCTATTTGTTGGATGATTTTTACTAAAAGTTTCTAGGCATTAACTTATGTCAAGTTACAACTACATATAAAATTTTATGAAATTTTTGAGTATTATATTTCCTGAGATAAAGTTGCCAGAAAATTTTATCACACACAAATATTTTTTAAAAATGGTTAAATCATGTTCTAAACATCTCAAAACATGAAAATCCATTGAAAACCTAAAGTCTAAGATTTTTACAAATCCAATACTTTCTTATAATTGAATATAAAAGAGTAAATCAAGCTATACATATTTTAACAAAAAGTATTTCTGTTCTAAAATTTAGAACTGCTGCCACTGCTGTTTTTCAATTCATCAGAATCTTTTTTGATTTATAGGTAAAAGCTGTTTTACATAAAATCATGGACTATATTTTGTTCCGAAATAGGACATAAGCATGCTAAATGCAACTCTCTCATCCCTATATGTCAAATAAGTATGTACCAATTATTTGGCATTTTAGCCTCAAGCACAGGTATTGGGGGTATAGCAAAGCATTTTTAAGTTTATTGTATTTCAAAAAAATCCATTAAAATGCCTTAATGGTACAATTCTATAAAAAATAAAAATTACGTAAATTTTAAATAAATTTTCAGTAATTAATTAAAACAATGTAAATCTTTTAATTTTACACTGTCAACCACCGGTAGTTGATGCAACCTAAACAGAAAGTTCAGTGTCAACCACTGATGGTAGACATAGCACTCAAAATGTTTGCGTCCCTAAAAACTGTGTGCAAGGTTTTCCCAAACCAGTACAGTTCAAGTGATGTACATAACTTGTATATAAAATTTTAGCTCAAGATGTTTAGACACTACTGCACTTTCTGTGCAATAGTGACCTATAACTTATCAGGGGTCAATCGAAGTTTTATTTTCTTTAGGTCCGTTTTGTGAAAAACAAAATATTTGTGTGGAAAATTAAAATATTGTGTAACATCTTCCATTTTTAAAATTATTGTATATAATGTTTAATATTAAGTAATAGAGTTTTGCTGGCCGAATAAGGCATTAATATTGAAAAATTTTTATAAAAAGGATCATTTTTATAAAACAAAATCTTGTGAAGTGTCCTTTTTTAGGATGTAGAATTTTATTAAGCGGCTGCAAAAGGGACCCAAATCCTGCCTGGATTCATCCCTGATTATGTCTAAATTTTCAACTCCCATCGAATAAAATGTTTAGATGTTATTTCATTTAAAACAATTTGAGCCCATATGACTTTTTTTTTTTTTTTTTGACCCATTAGAAAAAAAAGCTATAATCGTTAGTTTATCAAAATCTATACAGTTAGTGAGACAGTGACTTAGAATCAGACTCTAGAATTAGTAAAATCAATACGGCTTCTACTACAGTGATCTATAACATATATATGCCAACGCTCAACTCATCTGAATAAAAGATTTAGGCACTATTGTGTTCACGCATACGTCACCGTAAAAATAGCAAAATTGAACTTGGGGGACTTTAAAATGTTTACAAACACTTAAATCATAAAGTCATATTTTTGACATAACACTTTCTTTACATAGGTAGTAAGATTAGAAAGTAAAAATAAATCATATTGGTGAGGTTTGCTTTATTACACACTATCATTACCCAATATTTTAATCTGACATATTTAAAACAGCTTAGAAGTGAACACAAAATTTGCAATATTCAGTTAATTATTCATTTTACTTCCTCAATGTGTAATTTGAGGATTTATTTCCTCTTGTTTATTTTTTTAAGCATTTTGCAGGCTTAATGTAAACTTTTGTTAAATGAATTATAAAGGAAATTTTATTTTAAATGAATACCATTTGAAAGCTTTCAAAATTTCTTAGAAATTAAGTTATAAACATTATTTCAAGTTTGGTAAACACTGTTTTTACATTGTAAAACAGCAGCACTTATCTTCATAAAGTTCAAGCTAATGTTATTCTATGGGAAAAATTGTTCAAATATAACTCATTAACTAATGCATATATAAATTTTGTTTTCACAATCAGAAACTTGAGTCTTTTTTACAACATACTTTTTAATTTTATTAATATATATATATATATTTTCTTTTTTTTTTTTTTTTTGAAGCTATAAAAAATTAATTTTAACTATGTGAAATTTTCCATTTTGGAGTTTCAAAAAAAAAAAAAAATCAGTTTTTAAAAACATATTCATATTAACATTTAGAAAATATCTGAATGGAAAAATAGAATTTGAAAATATATATTAGTTAATGAGTTGCAATTTAGTAATTTCCTCAATGAATTATTAGCTTGGACTTCCGTCGGCAACAATTTCAGCTGTCACTTTAACCTGAAAACAGTTTTGTATAGAACCAAAAACATACAGGAATTTAATAAAAAATGAAATCTTTTAATTGATGCTCTCAATTTTTTTAAAGAATTTCTCTAGAAGCACAACACTCAACTTGCTTTCAAGCAAATTATATGTCAAATATATTTCAAGGTAGGTTTTTTTTTTTTTTTTTTTTTTTGGTACTTTTTTAAAATTTACACATTTATTTAAAAAAAAAAAAAAAAAAAAAAAAAAAAAAAAAGTAAAAAGTAATAATTAGCATACTTAAAATTCTCATTTCAATATTTTATTACATATACTTCAAACACTATTTAATAAGTTTATTTACACTTTTATGCGAAGCATTGAGTTTCATGCGAATTGCATTTCGCACATTGTCACTGGATACGTTAAATTTTAACGCAACATGGCTAACAACTGTCTTCACAACTTCTTCATCCAATGGGCTTTTTTGGCAATTTTTCATGTATTTTATCGTACTTTTTGAAAGTACTTCTCGACCGACAATAACTTCCAGCAAGTCTCCTGTGTATTTCGAATAGTTGTTTTGTCTAAGACAAACATACTTTTCTTTAGGCACACAAATGTTTCCAATTTTCACTACATCTTCCATATTCAGGTTTTCAGAATTTTTCATATTTTTCATGTTTTTGTACTTTAACTTGTATTTTTTGGCTTTTTCTAGAGCATTTTCTAATTTGTTTTTAAATTCTGAAATTTCAGCATCTTTTTCTTTCAGCTGGACTTCTAATGTAAAGGAATTAGTTTTCAGCTTCTTGCAGGCAGTACAAGGAGATACAGACATACTTGCAATTGAAGACATCAATTGTCTGTCTGCTCTTCTCTTGACTGTCTTTGATGTTTCACTAAAAAGTAAATAAAATGATTACAGCATTATTATTATTATTATTATTTTATTTTTTTATTTTTTTATTTATTTATTTATTTTTTTTTTTTTTTTTTTTTTGGGGGGGGGGGTTAAATAGTAAATTTGGCAATGTTCTTACCAAAAAAGTTGGTTTTACATGAAATTTTATAACAGTACAACAAAAATAATTGAGTGCCAATTTGTGGTAAATTAATTTGTTATTTACAGTTAAAGAATTTTCACAAAATAATTTTAAATATTTTTTTTTTTTTTTACACATACTTCATTTAATTTTTAACTGTAAAATCTACAAATATTTGAAAACTCCGGAGGCTGGTAGGTTGTTTCGTCTCTTTCTCATAAACTATGATGATAGCGTGACTGTGTACGTGTGCATCAGTAACGAGCGGTGATTGGATGTTTGGAGAAGTCCTTTTCTATCGCTACAGGTCTAATCTGTTTACTTTCGTTTTCCGGTATTGTGTGTTTGTTATCGGCTGGACTCTTTTTTCTGCATTAATTTAATTTTTTTTACTTAAAAGTGGACAAATTTGTTTAGTTTTTTATTTAATAGTATTTTAAGTTAAAATGAGCGATGATGGTGATAATCCAAAGAAGATGATGATATTATTTGTGACTGGTTGTGAGATGAGTTTATTTGTGACTATTTTTTTTTTTTTTTATTTAATGTCTTTAAAAAGAAAAAAAAGTTCCTGATCAAAAATTTCTATCGGAGTATTCTGCTAAATGGCCATGTTTGCGGTCTGTAGATTCATCACCCCATCAGGCGTATTATTGTACAATATGTAGGTAACAGCAATTTTCGCATAAATCATGGTGGACTTTTTGATTGTACGTGTTATATTGTAACAAGCCGATGTATTATTTTTGTATGTTGGATTATTGAAATTGAAAGTCAATAAATTTCAGAAAGTAAGTTTTAATGTAAACAAAAGATTTTATACTTATTTATTCTTTTTTTTTTTTTGCGACTACACTTTGAAACTTAAAACTACACTTTTTCTTGTTTTTTAACTACACTTTAGCACTCCGAGAGATTGGCAGACCTGTTACTTGCATGCAGAAAGGGGAGATTTATTAATGAAATATGATATTGCAACCTATAAGTGACATTAGGCGATTTCTTAATACATTACCCTAGAGCAAAATAAACATTCACAATAAGAAATTTCTATAAAAACAAAATAATTTAACATGATATTCAGAGACAACAAAATTTTTAAAAACCCTGAATTCGGGGGTAGCCGATGAAAAGTTTCACCCCTGCACATAGTTTTAAACATTCTATCAAGATATTACCTGCTTTGTTGTTTTTCTGTAACTTGTTTTTTTTCTTCAGGCATAACACGTTTCAAATTAATTTCGTTCACTTGGAATACTGGAAGTGTCTTCAACTTCAGTGCAGCATTTTCTTTATCTTGATCTGCAATTTCATCGATTACTTTTTCCATTCTTGCCTTATTATCTAAAAGTAAATATGTATATTGTAAAAATAGTTACCAACGTCAAATTCAGAGAAGCAATACTTTTTTTCTTGAATGAAGAAACATTTGCCAGATATAAAAATCAGCCGCTTAAATAAAATCACTTTAACTCAGGACAAATGTGATTTTAATAAATGGCGGATACTGTACAAGTAAAATTGTGTATAATCTTAATATTTATTTCTTTATTAGTAACAAGTAAAAACAAAAAAGTTAAAGTATTCATTATATTATACTATGCATACTTATAATAGATTTTTTAAATGAACGTAGAACATAGATTTTAAATGTTAAATAATGGCTTTTTAATTTTTTAAAAATACCAAACTGCCTTTAATTTTTACTTTCTCTTACCCTTAAGGTACAAAAAGTATTGCAGGGTTCATACTCAAATATGGGAAAAAAACTCCCTGAGTTCCCAGACAATTTTCAAGAAAATATTAGCGACATATTACAAGAAACGATCTTCTAGACAAGACAAAATACGGCTACTTCACTGTATGACATCATATTACTGCCGATCATAATAGAAATTCAGGTAGAAATCATATTTACATGCGTATTTTCACAATAATTCATTATTTAAATTTTGATGCGAAGCTAAACAAGAAAAACATAACTTGAGAGAGAAAAAAAAAAATTGTTTTTCCAGGTTTTATAACTGATTTTCCCTGAGTTTTAATGAAAATTTTTATTTTCCTTGAGTTTTCCCTGGCTTTTTTTTAACAAATTCTAAATTCCCTGAGTATTCCCTGTTTTCCAGGTTTTCTCTGAGGAGTATGAACCCTGTATTGTTTTAGGGTCAAATTTGTGAATGTGAGTTTTTGTTATATTTACATGTTTTAAGGTCCCCTGAATCTGTCAGTTTTGTTATTAGCCATTTTTTTAAGTTAGTGGCCACTTTTTACATGATGAGACTATTTCTTTCAGATTGCAAAAGTCACCATTTTGTGGTATAATAAAATTAACACATGGACAATGGAATTGTAATTTGTAACTTCGCTCTTCTTAAAAATCCTAAATTGCACATCCTAAATTAAAATCTATTTAAGGCTGTAATAATAACAGCAAAAGTTTTTATTTTTTAATTAATTCAGTACTACTTTTTCTTTTTTAAATTTCAATGAAATAACCTGTTATCATTCACAATTCATATTGATATTTTCTAGTAAATGAATCAGCCGATTCATCACCATCACTATAACTTTTACATGGTCATGTACAAATACAATTAGCAATTTTATTATTTTTCCTTATTTCTAAAAACACACCTTTTTAAATGATTTTATTTCAGGGTTGGTTTTTTGACGTCAAAAACTGGTTTTTGACGTGACAAGTGTCAAAAACTGGTTTAAACCATCAAAAACCATACGTCATGTGAAAATTGTAACATAAAATAATTGTATTCATATTTTTAAGTTGCAATGTACTAAGTATATAAGTTAACATTGGTTATATATATATATTTTCCAAAAAAGATAAATGTATATGCAGGGTTGCCAAAATTTTAATTTATTCCGGAGCATTTTTAGCCCCGCCTTTATTTCGCGCTACTTTTTTATAGAAATTTTTCTCCAATATATAATTACAATAAAATAAGAAAAAAAGTGGTGCGAAATAAAGGTGGGTCTAAATATGCTTAAGAATAACAGTATTGCTATAACAGTTTTCTGCAGTTAAACCCGGGCTGTTACCAAACTTAGTAAAAAGATGATTCATGATATGAGCTTTTAATTATAACTATCTTGTATGAATGTAATATGCATTATTTTATAAAAACTTAGTACATGAAATTGTATCTATAAATCAGACAAAAATAAAATATTTTAGAAAAAAAAAAGAACCTCTATGTAATATTAACACAAAATTTTTGTTATACATTTGTGAAATAAAAGTCAGACACTTTCAAATCGGTAAGAAAAGATCGATTTTGAATTTTATACTATAAAATAACGTAAAAATCTATCACCTATTCCGATACAATCTACTGTTGAGCAAAAGGTGCATTTAAAAAAATAATAAAAATAAATAAATAATAATGTGAAAAGAGGAGGGGGGCATTTAACTGAGTAAAGGCTTTTATGGCATTTTACACATATAAAAAAGGTAAATACACTAAAACGTTATTTAAAACCCCAGTGGCAGAAACATGGCAACATAGTCGCGGACACGAAAAAACGGCTTGCGGACAGTTTTTGTCTGCAACTTTCGGATAACAATTCATTTATAAAAATTTCTGTATCAAAACTAAAACTAATACTTGTATTATTTGTAATTATTTATATTGTGTTGTGTCAAACATTGCTATAAAATATTTAATTGAATGAGATGAATTGAATGAATACAATTGTAAAAAACTTTTGATTATTAGGACGTTAATATACTTATTCATACTTATTAATACCTTATAAACTTGTCCTATTTATTCACAATGCATTTCGCGCCCATCTTCAGGTGGTTTGTGACTTCTCATCGCTTGTGTTTTCATCGGTTTCCCCTCGGCTTCCTTTCTTCACTTCATTTCGTCTGTTTCGGATTCTATCGATTACTTGGTTCCAGTCTTTTGGGATATTCGTGTGCTCGCGTTCATTAACTGCTGTGGGGTTAGTCAGAATCTCGATGGCTTCTCTTTTTAAGGCGTAGCTATGGTTATTATATGGAGCGATTTTATTAGTTTTTATGGTGTTAATATTAATAGGGTTAGAGTAGTGGGTAGAGGCAAGTGCTGTAGATTGGCGGTTGTGTTTTAAATCGGTTTTGTGTTCTTTTTCTCTTTCGTGAATTTTTCTTTTAGTTACTCCGATGTAACAGGCGCGAGAATTATCTGTATAATTAAAGTCAATTTTATAGATTCCGGCGGTTGATTGGTTATCTATTAAGTCTTTTTCATTTCTAATGTGTTGAAAAATGTTGCGGTTTGGTTTGATCGGAATATTGATGTTGTGTTTTTTGGCTTCGTTTTGAATTTTGATACTGGCGCCGTTACAGAAGGGGATGGAAGTTGTAAATTTTTCTTTTTCTTTCTGGGCGTTATCTATTTTACTTAGGGATTTGATGCGTTTTTTATATAGTTTGTTTACAAGATTTTTTGGATAGTTGGCCTTAATTGCTATGTTTTTGATGTATTTGAGTTCTTGATTTAAGAGTTTTTTAGTGGAACAGATTAGGATTGCCCGATTGATGTAGGAGCGGATGGCGGCGTATTTATATGGGAGTGGGGTATAGCAGAGTTTATTAATAATTTCGGTATTGGCAGTTGGCTTTCTATAAATGGTTGTGTCAATGGTATTGTTTGGGTTTTTAATAATTTTTATATCAAGATAGTTTATTATGTTATTTTCTTCTTTCTCCATTGTGAATTTTATATTTTTATCTAGGTCATTAAGATTATTTAGTATTTTATTGATGTCACTATTATTTGGAAAGATGGCAAACACATCATCGACATACCGTGTCCAGATTTTACACTCTTTAATTATTTTGGTGGCTGAATTTTCTATTAATCTCATTTTAAGTTCGGCTAGAGTTCCTGAGATAGGCGACCCCATAGGAACGCCTTGTTTTTGTCGATAAATACTATTGTTAAATTGAAAGTAGGATTCGTTGAGGAGTAAATTACTGGTTCGAATTAAAGTTTCGAACCAGTAATTTACTCCGCAACATTTTTCAACACATTAGAAATGAAAAAGACTTAATAGATAACCAATCAACTGCCGGAATCTATAAAATTGACTTTAATTATACAGATAATTCTCGCGCCTGTTACATCGGAGTAACTAAAAGAAAAATTCACGAAAGAGAAAAAGAACACAAAGCCGATTTAAAACACAACCGCCAATCTTCAGCACTTGCCTCTACCCACTACTCTAACCCTATTAATATTAACACCATAAAAACTAATAAAATCGCTCCATATAATAACCATAGCTACGCCTTAAAAAGAGAAGCCATCGAGATTCTGACTAACCCCACAGCAGTTAATGAACGCGAGCACGCGAATATCCCAAAAGACTGGAACCAAGTAATCGATAGAATCCGAAACAGACGAAATGAAGTGAAGAAAGGAAGCCGAGGGGAAACCGATAAAAACACAAGCGATGAGAAGTCACAAACCACCTGAAGATGGGCGCGAAGTGCACCCGAAATGCATTGTGAATAAATAGGACAAGTTTATAAGGTATTAATAAGTATGAATATGAATACAATTGTTTATACTATATCGTTTTGTAGTAAAATTGTATTCCTGTATTGTTGCACAAGATCACCACTGATGGTAAGCTCCCCCTCCCCCCCCCCCACCCTTTTTAAAAGCCTGTTGCAGACAGCTTCAAAACTTTCTGCCACTGGGTTTTAAACTTATTTTCATAATCAAATCTGTTTTGCAAATTATGGCCCAAAACCACCTGTTGTTTTACATGTCTACGATCTGAAGATTAATGAAACCTATCATGTTTGAAATTATAAAATATTTTAATGTTCTCCTTTCATATGTGAATTTCGTGTATCTTAAATTAAGTCTTACTGCCTAGTAACTTTTATATTCTCTAAGAATTATCTGAGGATCAAAATTTCGCATCTAAAAAAGATGTTAAGATTAAAGTTATCAGTTATGGTTTTAGTAATCCACTATGCTGAAAGTATCAAAATATAGCAATTAACCCAATTATGTATATACACTACAAAAGTTCTGCGCAAAAGCATGCTGTTTACTATTTAACTGAATTTTATGTTCAAAAGCCTTTTTCTTTAATTTTAAGATGTGCAAATTTCTTCATATATGCATCAATTATTCTTTCTTACTACTCGGTATTTGGCCAAAGTGCTACTCGGTGCAGCACTAGTATTTTCACAATACTTAATCATTTAAATTTTTATACGAAGCTAAACAAGAAAAACATAACTTGAGAGAAAAAAAATATTTGTTTTTCCAGGTTTTATAACTGATTTTCCCTGATTTTTTATGAAAATTTTTATTTTCCTTGAGTTTTCCCTGACTTTTTTAACAAATTCCAAATTCCCTGAGTATTTCCCTGAGGAGTATAAACCCGTTTTTTTTTTTTTTTTAATTAGAAAACTGACCGCTGTAGGCGTAGCACGGATTTCCATGCATTTACAGATTTGTGCAAAATGAATAATCTGCATCTAGTTATTTTATTTATTTATTATTACTATTTTTTATTTATCTATTTATTTATTGGGATTGCTTTTGTACAGATTTTCATGCATTTTCAGATTCTTGCAAGGAAGTACATTTAAAAATTTGTAGTAAATCATAGATTTACTACATTTACTAAGTTATACACAGCATTTACAAATGTATATGTAATGCAACCGTTGATTTCTTAAAGCTGGTCAAAAATTAGGCATAAAAAATGACGCTTGTGTGTGATTGCATCCATACACTAAGGATACTAACTAAATAGGGGGTCAAAGCAATCAAATAGGAAAATATAGGATTTTTTTTCCCCTTACAAATATAGGAACATGATTTAAAAAGAAGATTGAGATATTCAGTAAAACGAACTTTCTCTAATGTTATTTTGTAATCTCGGAATGATTAAATGACTTTGTAAACAAAACACCCTAATTTAATCTAATCTAATTTAACAAATAAAATAAATGAACAGATCTGTTGTTTACTTTCTACACAATTCGGAAAAGAACAGTAGACTCCCGATTATCGGCGGTCGGATTCTCTGCTTTGCGGATTATCCGCGGTCCTCAAGGGCCTGAATTTAAAAGGGAATTTAAAAATACAGAACAAACTTATTACAAAAACAGATCGAAGAGAGTAATGACCTTCAAGGCTTTTGGAGATATTACACGATTCTTGACAGCATTTATGGCATACACACTACTTGGGAGGCAGTTAAGCAGTCTACATTAGTAAGGTCTCGGAGAAAAAATTTACCAAATGTGGAAATACTTTGGTAGAGTTTAGAGGAGGAAGAAATTTCTGCTCATGATTTGGCAAATTTTAGCTAAATCTGTTACTGGAGGAGAAAAAGTCAATGAAGGAAACATTGAAGAGTGGTTTAATTGTGACGTCAATGATCCAGGTATTCAACACCTTACAGATGAACAAATTGTGGGCCAAGCATTAGACCCAGTTTCAGAAGATAGTGAAGAAGAAGAGGAGGAAGGAGATAAAACTCAACATAGGATGAGCCACGACGCAGCCCTAGCACATGCAGGTGGACTTATAAAATATCTCGAGGAACAGGGCGATGTATCACTTTGTGACAAAATGCTGATAAAGAAACTGTAATCGCAAATTAAGAAAAAGTGTTTTAGTACAAAAAACAAAAATGCTTGACCGATTTTTTTGTTAAAAAATAGAGCAAAATGTAAGTAGAAATTTTTATTAGTATGTTAAATTATATATGTAGTCCATGCTTAACTGTTAATTAAACAGTATTGCTCAAAAGGCTTTATATGTTGATTTATATCCCCTTTTTGACCCTCTTGCTGATTATCCGCTGATTCGATTATCCGCGGTTGTCTATTCCCCGTTCACCGCGGATAATCGGGAGTTTACTGTATTTACAAATTTATCACCTCTTGCTTGTCCACATAATATTTTTTAAATAATGAAACCTCTTATATCATAATGATTAAAAAGTCAAAAAGAAAAAAAAATCATAACCCTTCATTTTAACTGCATGTAGTTGGTTGAATGTTTTGAGGCTGCTATCAGTGCCTATTTAATGAAGTGTGCCTTAGTAATTAACTTTTAATAATCAACCCAGTAGCAGAAATTTTAGTATTTCTCTGCAGCAAAACAAAATTTATTTGCTATCCAGAAATGTTTTATCAATTCACATATCAGAAAAAAAAAAAAAAGGTATAGCAATTAACAAATTATGTAAAGTTAATATTTGAAAAAGAAAGAAAATTATGGCTATGCAACAAGTACAAAAATCCACAGACATAATATAAATTATATTTAAGCATTTTTAAAGTTAGCATTTGTTTTTGAATTGTTAAATTAATCTGCAGAAAAATAATGTTTGATGCTGTGCTGCACCGTTTCTGCTACAGAGAGTTAATCAAACTAGTTTCAATGGTGAAAATTTAATCATCTTTTTTCTGTCAATGTTGTAAAAGCAAGAATGTGTGTAACTGAACAAAGTTGTACAATATATATTTAAGCTCAAACTTTCTAAGGTGCACAACCTTTTTGGCTGAAGGGCCACTCTCATTGTTTAGTGAGAGGGCCACAGATGAGATAATATAAAAGAATTAAACTGTACTACACAGGGTTGCCAACTTTTCAAAAAAAACTTTGAGGAGCATTCAGGAAATTTTTGAGGAGCAATTTTAAAATTTTTAAAAAGAAAGAAACTTTGCAAATACTGAATTGCTTACCCACTAATAATCAAAAATTTACATTTTATATTATATGCTATTATTTGGCTGCTAACCAATAAAGGTAGTGTTTTTCTTTCCCAGTTGATTTTAGTAAATCGCGATATTTTTGTAGCCGATAACGGAAATACGCAATCATTTCGCCCCTAATTAACAAAATTTATGTTTAAATGCAATTAACTGCTGAAAAAGGCTTTATTTCGATGCCAATCGATGAAATTCTTGCTTTTTTCAAACATGATTTGCATTATATGTATAATTTTGTGGCTTTTTATAGAAATACAGAATTACTTTTATAGCTAATTTTTAAAATTACGTAATGATAAACTAATTGCTTAAATAGATGTTAGTTTCCTAAAAATGTGTAATTATTTAGTCACAAATCAGCTTTTTTTTTTTTATTACTGAAATAATGTCATTTTTTGCGGCTGATTTATAAATAACACAATTTTCTTGAGCTATTTTTGTGACGAACCCATTTTAAATCCGACGATTTTTGTGAAAGTTCCATTTTCAGATCTGAAAATTTCTTAGAATCACCCACGCACCATATAGTGTTGACTCTAGGCCGATTTAGCAGGGCGCAGCACCCGGCGGCCCTTTACTAACACATTTTTGCGCCCCGCAGCCCTTACTAAGTTATTTCTAGCGCCCCGCGGTCGTTAGTAACTCATTTTTAGCGTCCAGCGGCCCTTATTTGTATTTTTCACAGGGTTGCCAACTGCTCCAATTTCAGCGGAGTTTCTCCGAAAAAATTAAAAAACTTCACGAGTTATTTTTTATGCTCTGCAAATTCAGTCTTGACCACCTAGCTAAATATATTTTACTAAATACATAAAACTGAATAGTGGCAGACACTGAAAAAAAAAAAAAAAAAAATATATATATATATATATATATATACACTATTCTTTTTTCTTTCTTTCTATTTTTTTTTTTTTTCCCTTGCACACATCTAGACAGAAATCGCGATCCAATCCTTAACTTTTGATTTTGCATTTTCAACAGTTGCCGCATAAAACATTATTCTTTGAATTTTATTTTTTATCTATGAAAGTGCTTCAAACGCCTCTTGAAAATAACAAAACTAACTTTAACAATCTAGCTGAAGAACCACACGCTTCATCGTACAATACTCATAAATAAATAGCAAAGAAAAAAAAAAATCTAGTGCTAGGCATTGCGTAATCGAAATATTGGATTGCTGACTCAGAACGAGAACAAATATTTGTTTACATTAGCTATGAGTGTGTTTAATTAAAACCACAAGCTGAAAGGGGGGAAGATAGAAACCGAATACTATGATTATGCGGTATTTTGATTTTCATAATATCAATGTTTCAGTTATCTTAATGCTTAATACGTCACTAAAAAATAATACTTTCTAATGAAATAATTGTTTATTTTAATTATTTATCAATAAAAAATAGTGGATTCAAAGCTACTGAACTTTAAGTACGATTGACAACGCAAGGGATCTAAGACCAGGTAAGAGGTATCTTCCGTGGGAGACTTTCTAAAGTGTCTTAGGCCGTAATCATGCGAGTTTTGGAGAAAACAGTATAAAGTCAGACTTTAACGGAGGAATTGTCTTCTGCAATAGGAAACTTTCTTAAGTGTTTTAATATACAAGTTTCTGAGAAAAACATGGAAAATTTCAAACTTTATCGTACCAAGTATCAACCTTTGGAGGAAGAAAAATTTTGGAAAAGATTATTTTCTGTGCTTTTTGTTGGGATAACTGAATATGCGATAACTTAGTTTTTATAGTGCGTCAGTGATTCTAAGAAATCTTCATATCTGAAAATGGGAAAGATCTGAAAATTGTCAGATTTAAAATGGATTCGTCACAAAAATAGCACAAGAAAATTGCGTATTTTATAATTCAGCTGCAAAAAATGACATTTCGGTAATCAAATCAAAAAAAAAAAAAAAAAAAAAAAAAAGCTGGTTTATGACTAAATAATTACACATTTTTAGAAAAATAACATCTATTTTAGCAATTAGTTTACGATTACGTAATTTTAAAAATTAGCTGTAAAATAATTCCGTATTTCTATAAAAAGTCACAAAATTATACGTATTTGCAAATCATGTTTGAAAAAAGCGAGAAATTCATCGATTAGCATCAAAAGCCTTTTTCAGCGATTAAACATAAATTTTGTTAATTAGCGGCGAAATGATTGCGTGTTTCCGTTATCGGCTACAAATGTATTGCGATTTACTGAAATCAACTGGAAAAAAAAAAAAAAAAAACCTTTATTGGCTAGCAGCCAAATGATAGCATATAAAAGGTAAATTTTTTATTATTAGTGAGTAAGCGATCCCGTATTTGTGAAATCTACTTCAAAATTATTCCCGAGATTCCGCTTTGGAAAAAAAAAAAAATGCAAATTTCATTGATTAGTGGCAAAATAGTTGAGTATTTAAGATTCAGCTTTCAGAAGAACGCATTTTTCATAGATTAGTAGCTAAATAATAGCGTGTTTTCTCAATTGGCCGCATAATAATCGCGTATTTCATAAATCTTTTGAAAAAAAAAATGCGCAATTTTTTACCTATTAGGAGAAAAAAATAATTTAGTTCCGAGTAAACGTATTTTTTGACAATTAGCTGTGAAATAATCTGGTATTTTTTAATTCATCTGTAAATTTTCACATATTTCTGGATTAAGTTTTGAAAAAAGTGTGTATTTCACCGATTAACAGCAAAGTTTGGTATTTGGGGGATGTAGCTTTAAAAAGGGCTCAAATTTCATCAATTAGCAGTCAGATAATTGTATATTTCGTTAATAATTAAACCCTATTTTTGATATAATTAACCGCAAAAATATCGTGAATTTTAGGAATCAGCTTTGAAAGAAGAGTGAATTTTATCAATTAGTTTCAAAATTATAGTATATTATTAGCAATTATTTGCTATTAAACGTAGATTTTGTAAATTTGCAGTGAAATAATTACAAATTTCGGCAATCGGTCGTAACAATATCGCAAATTCTGTCAAATACGAGAAAAACAGCATATTTATTTAATTAACGGTAAAAACGTAATTCTACCCCCCCCCCCCCTCTTACATTTTTAAAGTGATATATTTCATTCAAAAATGTAAAAAAAATTTCAAAATTGTTTCTCATAAAAATCTGATTTTGTCTTGGTACATTCTATGATGTAATAGTATCTGTACTTTTTTCTTAATATCTGATTTTTCTTTTCTTTTAGAATTTCATTATTTTGTTTATTTATTTATACCTTGGATTACATTGCTGCTTTTAAAAAATTATTATTTTTTTTTGTTTGTTTGTTTGGAGGGGGGGGGGCTATATTTTGTAAGTGATATATTATGAAGATGTTATAGTCCCTTTTTGAATTATTGAGAATATTATAGTGCCCCTTTTGAGAATATTAAAGTGCCATTTTATCGAGTTCCCCCCAGCGGCCCTTTTGTTCTAGAGTCAACACTACCATAAAAACTAAGTTATCGCATATTCAGTTATCCCAACAAAAAGCACAGAAAATATTCTTTTTCTTTCTCCAACGGTAGAAACTTGGTACGATAAAGTTTGAAATTTTCTATGATTTTCTCAGAAACTTGCATATTAAAACACTTAAGAAAGTTTCCTATTACAGAGGACAATTCCTCCATTAAACTCTGACTTTATACTTGATTTCCTTAAAGCTCACGTGATTACGACTTAAGACGCTTTAGAAAGTTTCCCATGGAAGATACTTCTTCCTGGCCTTAAATCCCTTGCGTTGTCAAGTGGACTTAAAGTTCAAAGTAGCTTTGAATCCATGATTTTTATCGATAAATAATTAAAATAAACAATTTTTTCATTAGAAAGTATTTTTTAACGACCTATTAAGCATTAAGATAACTGAAACATTGATATAGTTTAAATGAAAATCAAAATACCGTGTAATCATAGCATTTGGTTTCTTTCTTCCCCCCAGGGGTGCAGAATATGTCCGAACGCCCGAACGAGGTTCGGGGGAAATTTAAACTGACTGGGGAAATTTTGAATATTTTTTTAAGAGAAGATAAAAATGCAAATCAAAAATAACAATTTGCTACTTTGAAGTGCTTATACACTAACAGCGATATTTTTATGTTACACTGTATACTTATTCTCTTAAAGATTTATTACATAGCACAAATGACTTTGTATAGCAAAGTAGATTTTTGCATTATTGAGGGAAATTTATACTGTGTTTGGGGGAAATTTCCGAGGTTTGAACATTTTCTGCACCCCTGCTTCCCCCCTTTCAGCTTGTGGTTTTAATTAAACGCACTCTTAGCTAATGTAAACAAATACTTGTTCCCATTTTGAGTCAGCAATATTTTGCTTACACAATGCCTAGCACCTTTTTTTTCTTCTTTACTATTTATTCATGAGTATTGTAGGATGAAGTGTGTGGTTCTTCAGGGTTCATACTCAAATATGGAAAAAAAATTCCCTGAGTTTTCCCTGAGTTCCTAGACAATTTTCAAGAAAATATTAGCGACATATTATAAGAAACGCTCCTCTAGACAGGACAAAATATAGCTACTTTCACTGTATGATGTCATATTACTGCCGATCATGATAGAAATTCAGGTAGAAATCATTATTTACATGCGTATTTTCACAATACTTAATCATTTAAATTTTGATACGAAGCTAAACAAGAAAAACATAACTTGAGAGAAAAAAAAAAAACATTTGTTTTTCCAGGTTTTATAACTGATTTTCCCTGATTTTTAATGAAAATTTTTATTTTCCCTGAGTTTTCCCTGACTTTTTTTAACAAACTCCAAAATCCCTGAGTATTCCCTGTTTTTCAGGTTTTTCCTGAGGAGTATGAACCCTGTTCTTCAGCTAGATTGTAAAAGTCATTTTCCTTACTTTTTTTTTATTTTCAAGGTGTTGAAGCGCTTTCATAGATAAAAAATAAAATTCAAAGAATAATGTTTTATGCGGCAACTGTTGGAAAAGCAAAATCAAGTTGATAGGAATTGGATCGTGATTTCTGTCTAGATCAGGGTTCCCACTCTTAAAAAGGAAAAAAATTCAAGGACTTTTCAAGTACTTTTTAAGGCCCACTTGAAAATTTTCAAGGACTATTGGCGGAGGGGGGGGGGGGTCGCACAATGCTAGGCATATACACAAAACTTTAGTAACTACTTTTATTATTATTATTATTTTATAATTAGAATAATAACTTTTCCTGTTTTCACAATACATTTTTGATGGATTAACCAAATTAACTTTCACAAAAGTAAAAAAAATTATTAGTTTTGGATTTGGAATTAGGATCATTATGATTATTCCTAAGTTCTCAGGTTTGAGTTCTGGTCTGGTCACTTTCTGCTCAAAATTAATGACTAGTCTACCAAACAGGTATGAGATTGGCAAAGAGGGCAAATAAGCTAAAACTATATGCAAAAGCAAGATAATGAAATGAGAATTTTACAACAAAATGCATTATATTAGACAACGGCGTGTGCGTGTGGAGATGGAGATAATTTAGCCTTGATCGATCATTTGCTAGAACGGAAAATTCAATGATTTTCAAGGATTTTACAAGAAATTCAAGTACTTTCTAGGGCCCTTGAAAAAGAAAATGAAATTCAAGTACTTCTTAAGGACTTTCAAGGCCCGTGGGAACCCTGTAGATGTGTGCAAGGAAGAAAAGAAAAATTGTTTTTTCTTTTTCCCCAGTGTCTGCTACTATTCCAGGGGTCTGTCTAGAGGGAAAACTGGGTCCGTTTATGGACCTTTAACAAATTTCCAGGCTAAAAAAACAAAAAAGACCCTTCACAAAATTCCATACTCATAAAACGGACGCTTCACAAATTTCAATTCGGAGATAAACAAAATTTTCCCAATTTTTTTTTGGAAAAACTTTAACACTTTTAAACTTTAATTTTCTTTACAACTTAATTTTGCTTGTTACTAATATATGAATGACTGTTAATTGTTATGCACAATACATTACATTTATTTATATTTATAACATATCTTCAATTTGAAGGTTATTTTCAATAAAAGGCAAGGGCGCAACTTTTTTTTGATTAAGGGCAAGAGCGGTGTCATTTTGCAAGTCAAAGGGCAGGCAGGGCACAGCGCCCTCCTGAAATTCTCTAGATGAAACATACATATTTGTGTGTGTGTGCACAGATAAAATTTGTAAAATGAATTTTCACATAAATAAAAATAATAACTATGTCTTGCCAGAAAAATTTTCACAAAAATAAGAAAAATTTTCATAAAAATAGGACCATGGAAAAAAAAAAAAAAACTTGGACAGACCCTTGCATTCAGTTTTATGTATTTAATCAAAAATATTAACAGCTTGGTGGTCAAGGCTGAATTTGCAGAGCATAAAAATGACATCATGGAATTGCAGAGTTTTTAAATTTTTTCAGAGAAACTCTGCAGAAATCGGAGCAGTTGGCAACCCTGTGTACAGATACATTTGCTGTCGTTGTGTAATATATACATACACATGCATATATAAATGGGTGCAGTATCATTGTCAAATGCCCGTGTGCAAAACTTCAGTTTGTACATCTGTACTGATAAGTATAAAGGATTTAAGTCCAAAAATGTCGATTTTGAGTTAATTACATAGTCAGACTCAGAAAAAAATTCTCTATCGATTGGTATAAAGGATTTAAATCCATGTCATTTAGTCTTTGAAAAAATCCATTAAAGTTAGAAATTTAGCATTAATCTTTGGTATAAAATATTTAATTCAAATTTTCCCTTTATTAAATGAAGATTGACAATCACTGAATGGTATAAAGCGAATAAACCAACATAATCCCTTTTTCCTAATCAATTCTGCTGATTAGTTTTTAGTTAGTTTAACTTTATTTTTCGTCTCCTGAAAAATCAAGAATATGGACTTAAATCCTTTATACTTAACTGATATGTTACTTAAAAAAAAAATAATAATAATTAGTGAGTTAAGTGAATTGAAGAATAATCAAAGTTTTTGAATAGTAAGTAAAAGAATGAAATAAATGTATCATAAAAAACAAAAAGGATAAATAAAATTTAAACAAAAAGTATTGTTTGCACGTTTGCAGAGAGAGGGGGAAAAAAGTTATATTGAGAGTCAAAAAATCAATAAGCACATAAAGCCTGATAGAATGTACCAAAATAAGCAGTCTTACTATAGGTAAATTGTTTTATATTTGGCGAAATATTGCTGTTTTTAAATTCCTAAAAGTTATTAAGCATATTTAGAATCTATATATTATTGTTTGTTTCACTTTGACATGGGTCACAGTCTATCACTTTTCAATGTGCCTAAAAGTACTAATTAAGTGTAACATTTATATTTGTTTCAGTTAAATTCACAGATAGAAATATAATGTAAATTTTTATATCTCAAAGCAATAAATGTTTTAATGTTATAAGATTTTTAATAATAACTATTAATATATGAATTTATTAACTATTTGAATTATGAAGCATTAATAAAAAGACAAATATCAAATTTAATAAACAGTAGGAATAATTTATTACTATTGTTGTTCTTAGAGATTACATGTGAAAAGCAACTGAAGTAGCAAAATATATTTTGATCAAATTTATCCTACAAAATTAATATAAATTAATTTTATGTCAAAAAAAAAAAAAAAAAAAATTATATATATATATATATATATATATATATTGTGTTTGAATAGTAATATAACATTAATTAATATCTGAATTATTTTTTTTTAAGAAAAAGGTTTATATATTAATAAAAGAATGAAAAACAATATCTATTATAAATTTAATTTTTTTGCTGAGATTTGATTTCTTATTTATTTAATTTTGAATGTTTTATTTTATGAAAATTCTTCAATTATGTGTTTTAGACAATAATAGCATGAAAAACTAATCTTAGAGAAAAAAAAATTAACTTGATTCGCAAAAGCGGTTGGACTATTGTATCATGGTGACGCAGTGGATAATCGGACCAACGGTCCCATTAAAATCCAGGATATTCGGACCCATGTTCGCTAACGCATGCGCAGAATATATTTCTGAACTTCAGAATGTACCAAAACAAGATATTGGAGAAGCTAAATGTGCTGTCGTAGCCGAATGATTAAGATGCCGATTTACTGTTGCTATGGTATAACGTTCGATACTCGGCTGAATGATGTATTTTTAATTCTTCCCTCGAACATTAAATACATAATAATAATCAATAATACAATAAATATAATTTTAAATAAATAAAATATTTTTTATTATTTAAAATAAGAATATGAATTTTTTTTTTTTTTTTTTTTTTTTTTTTTTTATTGAAAAAGAATTTAATAAAAAAAAATGATAAAATATATAATATTAAATAAAGATAATATAAAAATAAAATATTTTTTAAATAATTGTTTGTTTTATATTATTAAATACATAAAATATTATTAAAATAATAATCAATAAATATTTTTTAAATAAATAAAACAGTATAAAATATTTTTATTAATCAATAAATATTTTTTAAATAAATAAAACAGTATAAAATATTTTTATTAATCAATAAATATTTTTTAAATAAATAAAACAGTATAAAATATTTTTTATATTATTTAAAATAATAAAATAAATATTTTTTATTATTTAAATAAGAATATGAAATATTTTTTTTTTTATTGAAAAAGAATTTAATTAAAAAAAATGATAAAATATATAATATTAAATAAAGATATTATAAAAATAAAATATTTTTTAAATAATTTTTTTTATTAGTATTTAATTCTGAATTTTTTCCCCAGAATACATGTCTGTATGAAATATTCAATACATATGAAAACTCTGTCAAATAATTTTAAATTCAAAATTAAACTTTTAAGCATATTTTAAAATTGATATAATTTCTGAAATACTTGCTAAAATTTCATACTTTTCTTATTTTTACATTCAGAAATGAATATACTTTAAATTGTGTTCAGGGTTTATAAAAATATTGCTTACAAATTTAAAAAGAAAAGAAAAAATCCAAGTTCAAAAATTTTCTAAGTCCACGATCGCGGATGGTATTTGCGCATGCGTTAACGAACATAGGTCCGATTATCCTAAGGAATATTCGGACCATAGGTCCGATTATAAGCGGCCATCATGGTGATGGGGCACAGTGATCCACTTTATGAAGGCTTACATTTTTTATTATTATTACAACTATTATTCATAATGTAATGGAAATATGAAAAAATTAAAACATATCAAGAAGGGCTTAGAGATTGTTTGCTTCCCCCCACCACCAAGTACATTTGTGAAAAAAAAGAAAAGAGCGGTCCACTGCGCCCCGCTTTCCACTATAATCTGATTTCATTCATAATTCATTATTATGAAAAAAGAAAAAGACAGGAAACTTACCTCCAAACTGTAAAAAGTGAGCTGGGTATGTTTTCTGTCCACAAGGCACTTCTAGTTCCGTCTCCACATTCCAGTTTTTCAAATCGTCAATATCTTTTATTGAGACGCAAGATGGCATAGCGTCTTTAACTTTCAAAACGGAATATTTATTTTCTTCAAAGAAATGCACTAAGACATGTAGATTTGCTATTTCTTTTAGCAACGCCATTTTTCAATCGCCAATTTCAATCACACAAATAAAAACAAGACAAGCACATAGAATAATAACACAAGCACGAGGACGAGACTATCAAAGAGTGTTACCGTTACCGTCACAGTTACAGAACAGTTGGCAGGCTGGCGGTCTCAGCAACAAAAAATATTATTATTATTATTATTTTTTTTTTTTTTTATTAATTTTTAAATTTAAGGTATTTTTAAGTCTACACTTATTTAAAATAAAAAAAATATTAGCAAATGAGAAATAATCGCTCATTTGTGTCTTTCATTATCACAATGTGGCTGTATATAGGGTGACCAAATTTTTAATGACCAGATCAATGTATCTTTATAATAGAGAAGCATTAAAAATTGCTACAATTATCAAATTATGGATGTATTTTTTCATTCCTAATAAATGAGGACCAAAAATGAACTGTTATTGATTAATAATTTAGTTTCTACAATTTTTAAAACTTAGAAAAATGTCTTCCAAAAAAAAGGGGGTCCCCATTTGTCCCCAGAAAATAGGTTTCGTCAGTATAAGTATATACGCAAGCAAAGTGATGACGTCACTGGCCGTCCGTGGATGTAAGAAAAAGATTTTCTATGTTAATCACCCATTGGATTTTTTAGAAAAAATTATTAAAAATCGAGGAAAATTATTTCCGATTTTAATCCCCATATTTCGGTATTAGTTATCGTGTGCATGCTTTAGATTAAGTTGATTTTGCTGTAAAATTGATAAAATTTGAATTTTAAATTTCTAAACTCTAGAAAAAAAAATGGCAAACTTCCATTTTCGATTGAAAACATAACCATTTCATTTCAAAGGATGATATTTACGCATTAAATATCCAACTAAGGGAGGCATACTATTGTAACAATCGTAGCAATCGTAGATCACAAGTCGGATCGTACGCTCTGCAGCAAAAGTATCCGAGCACTAGCAATAATCTCGGTCTTAAAAATGTACACTTAATACTGCTTTGTTAAAAAAATCCTTGTTGAGTCATGTTCTTAGTCTGTCTAAGAACAGGATTCGACAAGGATTTAGTTAACAAAGCAGTATTAAGTGTGCTTTTTTTAGACAGGGATTATTGATACTGCTCGGATACTTTTGCTGCGGAGCGTACGATCCGACTTGTGATCTACGATAGCAGCTATTGTTACAATAGTATGCCTCCCTAATATGCAAATTAAAAGGAAAATAATAAATATTCTATCGTAATTTGAAGTCAAATTTGTTTTCAAAAGTGTCTGATATAAGATACTCATATGTTGCATTGGGTTGGTTGGGTTTTTACGTCGCACTAGTGCTGCGCAGATGGGCAATTGGCGACGGTCTGGGACACACCCCTAGGAGTGGTCCGGAGACATGCCATCACAATTTTGATCCTCCACGGAAGGGATGTCGAGTCTTGTTCTTAGTCAGTTTAAGATAGGCTGACCATACGTCCTCGAATCTCGAGGACAGTCCCTACGTCCCTAAAAAAATAATATACATTTGGGGACGCCGGTTATAAAGTCATTAATGCTTTATTATAATAATTTATTATATGTATAATAAATAATCTGAAATAAGTTCTTTTAGGTGATTTATACATAAAAATTATTAAAATTTTACAATTTAAGGTGATTTAATTATTTATTTATATTTTGTCCTCGAAATTCACAGACATCGCCATACTTGTCCTCAAATTCAATTAAAACTAGTATGTTCTGGCCACCACAAGACTTTCTTCTATATTTTCCTATACAAATTCACTCAGTAACAACATTAAAAAAAAAAAAAAAAAAGAATACGATTTTTTTTTCAGTTTTTTTTTCGTTAAAAGTAAAAAAAATCGATAACTTTGTTTGAAATTATCACAGATTTATAGTTCAACCATTCGTTTTAAAGGTATTGACGAGACCTTTCGGAAGATACCCATCTTGAAAATTTACCCCCCCCCAGGGTACTTCCCCCCAGGGGGGGGGGAAGCGATGCCTCCACATGCACAATTTTTTTTCCTAATTAACTACTACTATTATTAATAATTCATATTAATTTTACAATCACAGGTTAAGAATAACTCTCATTATGTGCATTTATACGAAATTTTGTGCTATACTGCCATATTAAAATTTTAGAAAAAAATACGATCACAGCGCCACCTGTTGAACGATTGATCCCGAAATCTAATCAGTGCCAGTTTATGTCAGGGGCCAACTAAATATCAAGTTTAGTTAAATTTCGTAAAAAAAAAAAAAAAAAAAAAAAAAAAAAAAATACGATTATTATTTTTTTTTTTTTTTTTTGTTAAAAGTAAAAAAAAAATCGATATATTTGTTTTAAATTATCACAGATTTATAGTTCAGCCATTCTTTTTAAAGGTACTGACGAGACCTTTCCAAAGATACCCATCTTGAAAATGTACTCCCCTCGAGGGAGGACTTCCCACCCAGGGGGGGGGGTGAGGCTCCTACACATACAAAAAAATTTTCCCAATTGACTATCTCTATTATAAATAATTCTTGTAAATTCCATAATGATTACTAAAAAATAATTCTCTTTATGCACATTTATACAAAATTTTGTCCTATATCAACATGTTAAAAATTTAGAAAAAGCGGGATGGCAACGCAACCCGTAAAACAATTTTTACCAAAAGTTGATAGGCGCTAACTTATGTCAAGGTGCAACTACATACCAATTTGTATGAAATTCTGTGCAGTAGTTCCTGAGATACAATTGCCACAAAATTTTGTCACACACACACACACAGACAGACAGACATTTTCTAAAAATGGCAAAATCGTGTTCTACAGCTCTCAAAACGTGTAAATCCATCAAGTACCCGAGATCGAAAATTTTTACGAATCCAACACTTTCTTCTATTGAATATAGAAGAAAGTAAAAATGTGGTCGAAACTGTTCTTAGACTGACTAAGAACATGATTCGACAAAGATTTATTTAACAAAGCAGTATTACATACAGTCGGCTGCAAAATTATTCGAGCACTAGCAATAATCCTTGCCAAAAAAAAGTACACTTAATACAGCTTTGTTAAATAAATCCTTGTCGAGTCATGTTCTTAATCAGTCTGAGAACATGATTCGACAAGGATTTACTTAGCAAAACAGTCTTAAGTGTAATTTTTAAATATAGGAGTTATTGGCTAGTGCTCGAATAATTTTGCAACCGAGTGTATACTTTTTTTTAGACAGTTATTATTGCTAGTGCTCGGAGAGTTTTGCTTTCTACTTTATATTTTCCACTATTGTACAATAGTGAAGAGTGATATGCAGGTTATGCAAAAATAATTAGAATTCTCTGTAATTTCTTTTTCAGAGGTGAAACAAATGGGAACAAAATATGAAAAATGAGATCCCCAGGTTACAAATTTTCTGATGCGGAGATTGAGGATTAAAAGAATAGTGATAGTCTCCAGAAATCTGAAATATTTGTTACCCTAATGTACAGTCGGCTGCAAAATTATTCGAGCACTAGCAATAATCCCTGTTTAAAAAAAGTGCACTTAATATTGCTTTGTTAAATAAATCCTTATCGATTCATGTTCTTAGTCTAAGAACATGATTCGACAAGGATTTATTGAACAAAACAGTCTTAAATGTACTTTTTTAATATAGGAATTATTGGCTAGTGCTCGAATAATTTTGCAGCCGACTGTATATGGGAATTAAAAGCATACAAGTTTTCTAGACTCATACTATTAAATTATTATTTTTTTACGTCACAAATGACTTTGAAATCTTATAATTGAGTTCTATCATATAAATAAATATTTTAAATATACGAAATTGAATCACCGTTTTAATAATCTGTATTTGTTTGGAAGTATACTCTTTAAAGCTAACATTAAAAATCTAAAATAGTAACAGTATTCTCTGAATTTGGGACAGTTAAGCTGGTATTCAGGACAACTGTTACATATTAATGTATAAATTTTGCAAAAAGTGAAGATATTCTGCTAACTTACTGTTAAAAACACCGTTTCTTAAACATTGCATATCTATATTTACAAAATAAAATACCTAAAAAACATCCTTTTAAGTCATTGCTAAGTCATTTAAAAGGATGTTTTTAAGGTATTTTATTATGTAAATATAAAATTTAATCCTTTCTTAATATAATTTAAATTGCATATCTATTTTAAGTGTATAATTATGTCACATTATGTACAGTCGGTAACAAAAGTGTCCGAACACTAGCAATAATTCCTATGTAAAAAATGCACACTTCATACTGTTTTGTTAAATAAATCCTTGTCGAATCCTGTTCTTAGTCAGTGTAAGAACATGATTCGATAAGGATTTATTTAACAAAACCGTATGAAGTGCACTTTTTTTACATAGGAATTTTTGCTAGTGTTCGGACACTTTTGTTACCGACTGTAAGGACTCACCTCTAGGGGTTGTTCGGAGACATGCCATCTCAGTTTTGATTCTACATGGAGAGGGTGGCTTCCCCGCTTCGGTAACCCCAGAGGTATAATTTTGATCGGAACATGGAGGACATTGCAGCAATGACAGATTTTACGTACACCAGCCACCATTAGTGTAAACGATGGTCTTTGGTCGAATCGAGTACCGAACCTGCAGTCTTCCAATTACGATCCCGGATCTCCACCAACTGGGCTACCGCGGCATCTTGGACGTAGTTTGTCCCCATTTTTGCATTTAAAAGTTTGGGCAAGCTAAACTATATTTAATTTTACTTATAAGACATACTTTTATCTTGAGATCTTTAATTTTGAAACAATAATTTCAAACATTTGTTATGTATATATATATATGTATATATATATATATATATATATATATATATACTTTCTAATACTTTTCGGTATGCAAATGGTTTGAAATACATTATCTTTGGCCATTGGATGTAGTGAAGAGTGATGTACATAATCTGCAAAAAATATTTTTTTAAAGCTGGGACAAATAGGGACAATATCTAAAAAATGGTATCTCCAGCGCAATTTTATTTATTTATTTTTTTCTTTATTTTCTTTCTTTTTTTTTTTTTTTGGGGGGGGGGGGGAACCTTTGCAACTGTCCCCATAAAAAGGTGACAGTTGGTCACCCTACTATATATCTTGTATTATTTAAAGAAAAAAATTCGGGAGGAATAAAATAGCTAATAAAATATATTACCTTTCTTAAAAATAAACAGTCTATAAAAAATAAAAATAAATAAAATGCATTGATTTTCCTTATTTACGGAATAGCACTATGCGATGTAAAACCCAACCAACGAATCTACAGTCATAAACATAAATATTCGTATTTCGTGACGCACACATCTCTAGTCGTGTATTCGTGTATGATAACTTTTCGATTTTATATTTAGCAAATGCAAAACACAAGTTCGTGGATATTATTAGTTTTTATTTCTGAGATTTTTTTTATTGCTTGATAAGTTATATCTTGGCTAATTATTTATTTCTATTAATGTTTGCTCTAAACATTGGCAGATTTCAGTAACGATGAAATCCATTTTCATCGAGGACTGTAGATAACAAATCAGTCCCAAATATATTTATCATTAAAATTAATGGCTGCTGGAGGTAAAAAACGACGATATTTACGCTATTTGTCTACAACTGAAGATGTACCACGAAGTACAAAATTTAGAAGGAAGAGTAAAATTTGTTCATTCGATTCAAGTCAACCTACTACCAGTAATATACAGTATGATCCTCAAACAGAAGATGATCAGGATTCATTTGAAGATAATCATTCCATGGAATCTTCAAGTACTGATTCTGAGTGCACAGATTCAGAAAACTTATTTGATGACTCTACAAAAGAAAATGTAGGTGATGGTGAATCAATACATAATTCATTTTCTTTTGACTCATTAAATAGTAATGAGAAATTGTATCCCGGTTCAACTGTTTCTGTTTTTGAGGCTATTACATTGATACTTTCTTTTTTCATGCGATTTAATTTATCCCAAGCTTGCATGGATGAATATCTTCATATATTGAAGCTTCTAATGCCTCCTACGAATATTCCTGGAACAAAATATTTGTTTTTTTCCAAACTATTATCAGCTTTTGATAACAGCTGTCAAGTACATTTTTATTGTAAGACATGTAAAATGGAAATTTGCAAGTTGAACTCTGCAGACAAACCAAATGCTTGCAAGGAGTGTTTAGAAGATTTCAATCAGAATGATAGTTTAAAAGATGGACATTATTTTCTATATATGCCATTAAAGGACCAACTAAAGGTTAAATTAGAAAATCAGGATATGTTGAAAGACATAAAGGATTATAAATTAAAGTTTCAAGATAATAACGGAACATCATATACTGATATTCTTGATGGGGATTTATATCGTCAAAATTTAGGTAATATGGAAGACGGTGACATATCTCTACAATTTAATGTAGATGGCATACCTTTGTATAATAAATCGAAGTATAGTTTGTGGCCCATACAGTGTGCAATAAATGAATTGAGCCCCTCTAAAAGAAAAGAAAACATCATGATGTGTGGTCTATGGTTTGGACCAGAAAAGCCTGAAGCTTTAACTTATTTAAATCCCTTGGTTGAAGAATTAACTTATTTACAGTCAAACGGCTTAAGATGGACCAGTGATGGCAAAGAAATTGTAACCAGAGTATTCCCTTTAGTTTTTTCGTGTGATGCACCTGCCAGGGCCATGCTGCAGAATTTTACACAGTTCAACGGAGCTTATGGCTGCGCCTTTTGTGAGCAGAAAGGAGATGTTATTGAGAAAGGACGGGGACATTGCCGAATATACCAATATGAACAATCTCCAGTTATGAGAAGTTCTCCAAAATGTGTTGAATATGCAACGCTAGCATTGAATAGTGAAAAAGATCAGCCTGTTATGGGTGTTAAAGGACCGTCAATTTTAATGAAACTGGATAACTTTGATATTATTAAGGGCTTTATCCCAGACTATATGCATTGTGTTTTGTTAGGAGCAGTCCGCCAACTAGTTAATTTGTGGCTAAATAAAGCTGGATGTGCTTATTCGCTAAGCAGCACGAAAATAAAAAGGCTTAATGAGAGAATACACTTATTAAAAGCCACAAGTGAGGTAACTAGAAAATTGCGTAGTACCAATGACGTTGGGTATTGGAAAGCCTCTGAGTGGAGGCTGTTTTTATTAACGTCCCCAGTGTTGTTACTAAATCTTTTGCCTTCACCAATTTACAAACATTGGTTACTTTTGGTGCAGGGTATTACAAAACTTTTAAATGTAAATATATCCTTGACTGATATTGAGAACTCCAAAATGTGTTTAAACAAATTTGTATCGCAAATTTCTGTGATATATGGTATTGAAGAACAATCATATAATATACATCTTTTAATACATTTACCATGTACAGTTCAGTTCTGGGGCCCCCTTTGGAGCAATTCATGCTTCATATTTGAAGATTTTATCGGGAAGTTAAAAAATTTTCATCACGGAACAAAAGGTGTCTCCCATCAAATATTGGAGAGATACTTAAATAAAGCTATTTTAAATAGCATGATTTCTAGCTCTTTTGTGCAAAACCCAATAATTAAAAAATATGTAGAAGATTACAAACGAGGAAAAAAATTAACTGAGAAAGCGGTAAAAGTGAGTAACTGTATATTATTTGGAAATTATTTAGAACGGAAAACATTAAGGTTAGAAATGGAAGCATTGAGAAAACTTGGTTATAATAATGTTCCTGAAAATGTGAAATGTTATAAACGCATTTATTACTTAGGATGTATATACAGTACAAAATCCTATTGTAAACCATATTCTGAGGTGAATTACATTGTGTCTATTTTGAGAAAAAGAATTGTGTTTGTTGCAATATGCGATATTTTGTTGATTGATGAAAATGTTGTCTTTATTGCAGAAAAATTAAAAGTTAATCAATTTGTAAAAGTGTATGATGAAATAGGTAAATTATGTGAAAATATTGTATCCATTGATGAAAACTATACCTCAGATAATCTTGTTGCATTTTATCCACAGCATATTTATAAAAAGTATATAATTGCATATTTAGAAAATAATAATGATTCCAATCATACTTATTTAGTTCCTGCTGTTAGATGCATGGAACAGTGAAGATTTTGTAAGTTTTTTTTTTTTTTTTTTTCCCAGTACTTTTTCATTTTGGTGGTGCACATGTTAAAATCACCTTCTAAATTAATCTTTTATAAAACTGTTGTATTATACATATGAGGTGAGCTAAAAACCTTCTACATTTTAAAGATTAATATATTCTTTAGTCTTTATCGACAATGTTATACCTCTAACCAACTTCTGTGCCAACTTTATCACCTGTGCTGGTAAAATGGAAAAATACGCTTATTTCTATAACTTAAATTGTTTTCAGCTTGATGCACAATCATTTTAGAAGTCATTTAGCATGGTTTTAATTTGTATAGTCAATTTCATTGCCATATATAGAATAGGTTATAATCCAGTTTTGTTTGTAAATCAATTTTTAATTAAGATGTGAATGTTGTATATAGTTAAAAAAAAAAAGAGTTGGCGTGAAAGTTTTCTAAATTCTTAACAAACCAATAATTTTAGTGTTTCTTTTTAATACTGTGGGAAATCAGTCCCTTCCATAAATAAAATTTTCTGTAAAATATCAAAATGTACATCTTTAGTTTTTTTTAAATATTATAATTTGTATTTTACTTGCAAATTTATTGCAAATGTTTTTACAATTAAACAGCTTTTCAATGAATCAAAGCACATTAAAAAATAAAATTAGCAATCTACTACCTGACGGCAGTTAAAATTCAAAAAATGACCACTGAAGTTATTTCTTAAAATTGTTATTTCATAATTACAACTAGATATTATTTTATTCATCATCAGTTTAATTGTATTTTTATGTATAAAAATAAATATTTTTTAATATATGTAAATATATATTTTTTTTAAGTGAAAGAAAAAAAATATATAATTGATGCTGTGCTGTAGTTGAGAAATGCAGTTTGATTCATAAGTTTCTAATTAAGAAAGTTACATATAATAGTTTTCATGAAAAATGAACCCATAAGGTGATGAAGTATGTGGTTTTTATTTAACTGAATTGGAAAAAAAAAAAAAAAGCCAATTATTGCTTGTGATTATTACTTTTCCTTTTTGAAAAAAAAAAAAAAAAAATCATTTTAGTTACAAGAATTTGAGTATAACCATCTTCTATGCATGTAATATAATTTTTTTTTTTTTTATAAAAACTTATTGTATCTATAAAACAGACAAAAATAAAATATTTTAGAAAGAAGAACCCTTATGTAATACTAATATAGTAAAAAAACTTTAGTTACATATTTGTTCAAATAAAAGTAAGACACTTTTAAAACTGTAAGATTAGATTGGTTTTTAATTTAAAAAATAATAATTATGAAAAAGGTAAATACACTAAAATGTTATTAAAAATATATTTTAATAATCAAATTTGTTGTTTTTCAAATTATGGCCCAAAACCACCTATCTTTTTTATTCTTCTAGAATTTGATGATTAATGAAATCTATCATAAATTAAAACTTTATAAAATATACAACCTTTTATTACTCCATGTGTTCAAAATTGCTGAACTAGTTTCCTCTGGAGCGCCCCAGCTTGATCACCAGCATCACAGTGTGTGAAATCGCTCGAAACTGATGTTTCTTGTTTCTTCCCTCTTATATATACTCTTCGCCATTGGCGGTTGAGGACTGCCCCATCGTTGCCATTGCAGCAATTGGAACTTGTTAAAATTTCTACGGATTCTCTTACTGTAGCGTAACTGTGGTTGTGGTAGTTGGCCAACTTTTTTACTTGATCAAATTTTATGTCTATTTCTTCGTTTTTATTTACCTGGGTTAACGCGGTTGTTATTTTACCTGTCATTATGTCATGGCTATGTTCTTTAATTCTTGTTTTTATTTTTCTTTTTGTTTTTCCTATATAGCACATTTCGTTATTTTGTTTATTGGTATATGGAATTTTATAAATTCCCGCTGTCTCTAAAGGATTTAATTTATCTTTGTCATTTCTGATTAATTGGAAAATGTTAGGGTTTGGCTTAACAGGTATGTTTATATTATGTTTTGTTGCTACTTTTTTGATTTTATTGGAGATTGCGCGATCATAAGGAATTGAAGTAGTGTATTTGAGTTTAGGTTTTTGAAAGTTATTGATCTGATTTAAATTTTTTAATCTTTTTTTGAATAAGTTATCTATTAATTTATTTGAATAACCTGCCTTTTGTGTAAATTGTTTAATATTTTTTATTTCGTTTTTTAGAATTTTAGGGTCTTTACAAACTGTTATTGCGCGATTTATGTGGGCCTGTATTGCATTTATTTTATATCTAAAGGGGGTTCTACTATTTTTATGGATGATTTCATTACTACAATTAGGTTTCCTGTAAACTTGGGTGGTAACGAAATGTGCTATATAGGAAAAACAAAAAGAAAAATAAAAACAAGAATTAAAGAACATAGCCATGACATAATGACAGGTAAAATAACAACCACGTTAACCCAGGTAAATAAAAACGAAGAAATAGACATAAAATTTGATCAAGTAAAAAAGTTGGCCAACTACCACAACCACAGTTACGCTACAGTAAGAGAATCCGTAGAAATTTTAACAAGTTCCAATTGCTGCAATGGCAACGATGGGGCAGTCCTCAACCGCCAATGGCGAAGAGTATATATAAGAGGGAAGAAACAAGAAACATCAGTTTCGAGCGACTTCACACACTGTGATGCTGGTGATCAAGCTGGGGCGCCCCAGAGGAAACTAGTTCAGCAATTTTGAAAACATGGAGTAATAAAAGGTTGTATATTTTATAAAGTTTTAATTAAAGTAACTTCATGGTTATAAATTATTTCAATGAAATCTATCATGTTTGAAATGATAAAATATTTTAATGTTCTAATTTCATATGTGAACTTCATGCATCTTAAATTAAGCCTGAGTGTATAGGAACTTTTATATTCTCTAAGAATTATCTGAGAATGATTCGCATCTGAGAAAGACTATATAATAAAGAATGAAGTTATCAGTTATTATGGTTTTAATAATCCACTAAGCTGGAAGTATCAAATATGACAATGAACCTAATTGTGTATATACACTACAAAAGTTCTGAAACGTTTCATGAAAACATGCTGTTTGCCATATAACTTAATTTCGTGTTCAAAAAGCCTTTTTTAAATTTCAAGATGCGCAAAATTCTTCATATATATAATATATGTCAATTATTCTTTCTTACAACTACTCAGTACTCGGACAAAGTGCTACTCGGTGCAGCACTACATTACCTAAGGTTTAGGGGGTCTTTTTTGTAACAATTCAAACTGAATTTTCTTCATCTTCAGGAAAATTTACGTTTGCAGTTAGCCTTCACTCCGCCTGTCGCAAAATTATAAGAGAAAGTTTCTAGGAAATGGTTTTGATGAAAACATAAGTGTTTTTTTAGATGAGAAATCCGCTTTATTTTTCCTCATCTTCGTAGTGTTGAGTGTTAACCTTTCATTTTAACCTTTCATTGTCAAAAAGGAGTTTTTGACACAACAGTTAAAACCATGGTTAAATCCGGATAAAACCGCCAATTGTCAAAAACTTGCCAAATCTGGAAATCGTGGAACGATTTTGAAAAAAAAAAAAATAATAATTGTTCAGACATTTTTAGAGATGAAAAATATTTACAACCTTATTTTTCATAAAAATTTGCTGTCACGACCCTAGAATAATGTATAGTAGAAATCTTGTCTTCTAGAAAACTGCTTGAATGATTTTGATCAGAAATTATAGTTAGTAATTTCATATGATGATTCGATTTTAACTTTCCTTATTTCCAGAAAAATTAGCTTTCAGTGGTAACTTGTGCTGTGCACTGGGTAAGCAAATAATAAATATAATTGTCTTTAAACAAATCACTGTATCTACACAATGAGTGATTTTTACAATGAGACCATGGGAACTCGGTCAACCAGTTACTAAAATAAATAAATAAGAGAGAATGCAAGATGGTGGTTCTGAGGTGGGCATTTTTTCTCACCTTTTTTAATGTATGTACAAAAATTAGTTAAGCATTTTAATGTATAACAAATTTCGTTACATAAAAATCTTAATTTGTGTGACATCATTACAGTTATTTCATCTATTGAGTTTAGTTATTAATATATTTAATGTTAGTATATTAAGTCTATAAATTTCCAGTTTTAGTCTATATATTTAAGGTAAAAAGTTGTTGTGAGGCCTGAAAATTTCAGTAATTATGTATGATGTAGTACCTGAAAGAACCTTATTTATTATACATATAATAAATTATTATAATAAAATATTAGTAACTTTATAATTGGAATTCCCAAATGTGTTTGAATTTTTTGGAGATTAAGGGAATTTTCGACGATGTCTGGTTACCTGTCTTTAGGGCAATTTATGGACAGATCAATCCAGGTTAAAATTTTATCAGCTTCTATAATGTGACAGGATTTGTGTTTACTTGTTAGATAATAGGTCTTTTACTCAAATTTATGAGAGTGGGATTCAGTTTTGACAGAAATTCTGGGTACCTGGACACCCCTCACAAAAAAAAAAAAAAAAAAAAAAAAAAAAAGGCATAGAAAATTTTGACATTTTTAATTTTGTAAATTTAAAAGAAAGGGGGGGGGGTTAGTTTCTGGAATATTACGACAGGAGAAAAAGTGTAAAGACTATCCTTGTGCATTTTCTTATACTCATATCCAGTGGCGCCAACTTATATAGGCCCGTGGGGCACGAGCCCACCCAATAATTTGCTCTCCCAGCCCACCCAATTCTCATATTCTGATTTATTATTTATTTATATTATTGAAACTAAAAAGCGTGTTCTTTAAAAAAAGTTAGGAATACAAGCCATAAAATTACCTTCAGCAGACTGACAGTTAAATGTATATCAGATTAAAACTTCATATTTTCAAATGAATTCTGATCAGTGTAAATTCTTATAATATGTATTTGGTTTCAAGAAAAGAAATTTTTGGTGATAGCAACAGATGTTTCACGGAAAATATATTGCATATCCTCCTTCACCCTGCAGTGAAACTTTGCCAGACAAAGATCCATTCTTACTTCCATCATAACTTTATACATTAAATAGTATTGAATTAATGTATCCTTATCCACCTTCATCTCTTTTCAAAATTAAAAAAAGTCTGGAGTGACTCTCCTCGTCTTTCCTAATATAAAGTAACTAATGGTTGTATAGAAAAAGTAAAGTAAGAGAGGTCCTTAAATAAACAACAGAGAAAATAATAATAAAGTGTTTCAGTATTTTCTATATATAGTATGTTATTTATTTTAACGTTATTGTACTTTAAAAAATTTGAGCCCATAGATCATAATGATAAAGAATATTTCATTCTGTCCCTGTAAAAATCTATAAACCCTAGATTCATCAAAATCTATACATTTCGTGCAACAGTGACCTATAACATGTGTATAAACTTTCAGCTGAATTGGATAAAACACTATCGTCTAAGATGATATCGCACTTTAAAAAATTTGAGTCTATAAAGAATTTTTCGTTGTGTACCTGTAAAAACTATGTGCTATATTCTGTAACATTCATACAGTTCATGTGACGAGGATCTATAACATAACATGTAGTGTAAATTTCTAGTTCATTTGAATAAGACGTTTAGACGCTGCCTAAAACTTAAACTCATCTAATAATTTAAACCCATAGGCCATAATGATAAAAAAAAATTTCTTGTGTCCCTGTTACAAACTTATAAGTGCTAGAGTCCCCAATATTTATATAGCTCGTGCAATGGTGACCTATAACATGTACATGAATTTTCAGCGGAGTTGGGCAACGTATTTAGATATCACACTTTAAATAATTTCAGCCCATAGACCATAATAATGAAGAATATTTTGTTGTGTGCCTGTGAAAATCTATAAGTGCCTATATTCACCAAAATCTATAGAGTTCGTGTGAAAGTGACCTATAACATTTGTATAAATTTTCAAATTATTTGAATAAGGTGTTTAGGCAGTATCGCACTTTAAATAATTTGAGCTCATAGACCATAATGATAAAGAAGTTTTGTTGCATCCCTGTAAAAAACTATAAGTGCTAGATTCAGCAAAATCAATAGGGTTCATGCTACGGTGATCTACAAACTTGCAACATATGTACCAACTTCCAGCTCATTAGAACAAAGTGTTTAGATGGTATCGTATTCACTCACACACATTCACATAAGCGCATTCATACATCACCGTAAAAATTTAAAAAAATTCTCAGAGGACCTCAAAACGTATAGCTACACCAAAATCTCAAATTTTTGTCATGATTACAATACTTTCCTTACATAGTATTTTCGGAAAGTAAAAATCTCTATAGCATTGTTCCTTTACCCAAAAATATTTGAGCCCATCCAATTTTTTTCAAATGTTGGCGCCACTGCTCATATCATTCTTACTCTCACATTGTTTTTAGTAAGCTATGCCAGCTATTAAAAAAGGCATCTCTTATATGAAAGATAAACTTCATACAAGAGACATATATAACATATCAGTCTTAAATGCACTGGAAGAAAAAATTACAAATTTAATGTTAAAAAGCCTAAAAAATTTTCAATTACAATTGACTCTGTGAAATCCACAGCTTCATTCCTTATGTAAACGAAAAAAAAAAAAAAAAATTACAATGAATAACTAACCTAATTTCTATATATATATATATATATATATATATATATATATTCTAATAATCATAATTGTGAATAATTTTTGACAGAGATTCAATCAAATTGTGGAAAAAAAAAATATTTTTATCAAGTATTTATCAAAATATACATTTTTATGAATTTTTTTAAATTTTCAAAAAATTTGCTGGCTATCTGTCTTGATGTTTAAGTATTTATAATTGTTTATTAATTAATGTTGACTGAGAATACAGATATTTCAATTTTTATGTAATATGTAATCTTTTGTTTATTTATTTATTTTTGTTTTGTTTTGTAAGAATAAATGTTTAATTTTTCAAAATGTGAATTTTGATTTTATTTATTTATAAGTATTTAAACTTTTTTGTGCTGTCGGATGTTTGTGGTCAGGGGCTACACCCCTGATTTCAGAGGTTTTAATGTAATCCATCTGTAATTTAATTTCATATTTTGTGTGAAGTTCTTTAGTTGTTTACCTGTCATTCAGATGATATGTAAATGTATGTACTGAAAAATAAATGAAGGCTTCTGGTCTAAATAAATTGAGTTTTATGCAATATTTCAAGGTTTTTTTATTTGTAATTCTAAATTTCAGGATTTTTATTTTTGAGTCATAATCACCCTTGTTCTGTTTAACTAATATTGTTTCATGTTTAATATATGAAGTACTTATTTTTTTCATTGAAAACCCACATTTCATTCTTTTTTTTTTTTTTTTTTTAGTTCATTGCAAACATTTGTGAAAAGTTACTCTCTACTTTTAATATATTTTCCTTCCTTAAGTATTATAGGTATTAAATGAATTTTTCTTATGCAAGTGTAATTTATTTATACTACAATCTTCCCAAAAATTACAACTCAGTTTTTGCTCCAGCTCCTGTATAAAATCAATTTTTTGTATACATATAGTTTGTGATATACCATTATCTTTGCAAAAATGACAACTAACTCTTTCCATGTGCTGTAGTATCTTCTAGACATTCTCTTAAATGAACAGATATGTTTGCTACATGCCTACATCCACATACAGTATAGGATCCATTATCCAGAAAGCTTGGGACCTGGGATATTCTGGATAAGGGGTTTTTCCGTAATTTGGAACACTTTATTATATGTATTAAAATGGTACAAAATAATTTCATAAATAGCAGTAATAAACATGAATAATATATATGTAAACACTTTACCTATATATTTGTTCATTTAATAAATTATTACCACATAATAAAGAAAACATTCTTAATTAGAATTTCAAACTATAAATAATAATAGTAATAATAAATGAAAAATAAATAAACATATATAAAATTTCATTTTGGACCTGAGAGTAAAATCTTTTCATTTGGATTTTGCAAAATATTCTATGATTTTTTTTCTCTGCTCTGATACTAATAGTTCATAAATGTTTCAAATATTTTTAGCTCAATTCTAAATATTTTTTGAAATGAATTCTAAAAGTAATGGAAATTAATAAAAACTATTTAAAAATTTTATAACAATTTGGGACTTCATGCATACGACCTGAGTTCAAGGATAAAATTCATTTGCTATTGGGCACTTTAAAAAGTATGTGTTATTAATGTTTATCTATTAAAAAATACAATAAAAATTCATTTTGTAACCTAAATTTGCAAAATTTTCTGTAAATATTTGGACAATTTTGTGCTCACCATATTTCCTCAGAATAACACCGTAGCATTAAAGAAAGTAGGTTGTAAAACTATAATTCTGACCACTGCTATTGTATAACTTTAATTCTTAAATTTTACAATAATTAAAAATTTTGGTAGTTAGCATTTTGCATTCTGGATAACGGATCCTATACTGTATTGTGGATTTGCTGTGTTGCATTTGCTATCAAATGACAAACTCTTGGTGACACTTTCAAATCTTACCAAAATCCAAATTTAATATTCTTTAACAATTATATTTCAGCCCATTTTATAAATACCAAAAAAATTTTCTTTTTAATTATATTTTGATAAATGCTTAATAAATATTAGCTTTTTAATAAGATCAAATTTATGGTGATATAATGCTGATACTCTGAAACAATGGATCATTAGTGTAACTCATGTTTTGAAAAGTCCCTTATTTATAATTTTTTCGACATTAATATGTTAACAAAGGAAGCTTTGCAAGTTTGTCATGTGGATTTCATACATATTTTGAATAATTTTCTCTGCTCAAATATTTTAGAGTAATCCGAACAGTTTTTTCCTGCAGAATTGAATTTTAGAGAAATTGTAAACCCCTTGAAGAGTGGACAATATTTACTCGCTGACACCTGTGGTCCATGTTATTCTAAGGGAAAATTTATTTCCATAATTACTTTTTGCAATTTTTTTTATTTTATTTTTATTTTTTTAATTCTGTTTCCACTTTTAGAAAATTCACAACCTTTAAATTAGTACCTACTAATTTTCAAAAAAAAATTATATTATGAGTTCAGAAATGCAAATTTTTACAAATTATATTTTTCTCATTTTTTAACCGCAAAATGAAGTACTAAAAAAAAAAAAAAAAAAAAAAAAAAAAAAAAATGTCAGTGAAATTAGGTATTGTCTGCTCTTAAGCAGGGTTGGCTAGATTTTACCTGACCCAAAAAAACCCAGGTGGGTTTTTTTTTAAATCCTTGTTTAAAATTGTACTTTTGTCTAACTTATAATAAACAAACAAATATTATATACATTATTATGACAGGAAAAAAGAATTTTCAGAAATATTGGAGATTCTTAAGCTGCTCTATCAAAAAAAAAAAAAAAAAAAAAAAAAAAAAAAAAAAATTCCTGAAAAATTTCCCATGAAAAAAAAAAAAAAAAAAAATGTATAATTATCTTATTAAAACAATAAAAAATTATATATATATATATAAAGCAAGAAAAGACAGAGTTGTTTGCCAATGTAAAGAAAACTGTAAAATATAATATAATTTTTTTTAATGAAAATTCTAACAGTGCTGTTATGTAATGTAGAGGGACAATAATTAAAAATGTTTTATGAAAATCTCTTGACTATAAAAAGTTCAATAAAGCAACATGAAATAATTATTAAAATCCAATTTTTTGTTGCAAAAGGCCAGATAAAATTTTTTTAGAATATTTAAAGTACAATTATTTAACATTTAAAATTTCTTTAACTTAATAATAAAGACTTTTTTAATTTTAAAATTAAAATTTTGATTTTAATGAATAACTAACAATATAATTTTTTAAATTATCTTATTATGAATGATATACTTAATGTTGAAAAAAAGGAAGAAAGAAAATATTCCTAAATACTCTGAAAAAACCCTGATTAAACTCAATAAAAACAAATTTTCTGAAAATTTTCTGAACATTTTTTTCTGAAAATATCTGGGTTTTTTCCAACCATTCTCTTAAGTAAATGTTAAACTTGCGAAGTAAATACATATTGCTTCCTTCCTATAATATGGAAATCTTTCATTTTCTCATACTTTAAATCAATTCATCTCTACATTTCATAGTAACGCATTTTGATAGCTGTCATCTTGAAAAGAAAAATGTGCAGTCACTAATAATTAACTACTAAAACTATTGCTATTATTTATTTCATCTTTAAAGACAAAAATTATTTGCAAGTATTGCAATATATATATTGAATAATCAGAATTAATATTTTCCAAAAAGTTACAAAGTCGTCGAATTTTAAAGTGTTGCAAACCTTTAAAGTGAAAGTTTATAAAATATGTTGGGCATGTTTCTGATTTTACAACTGTAAAGGAAATGAAAACTGTCAGTTCTATATTCTATGAAAATTGGAAATGTCTCAATTTCAAACATTGTTTAGAAATGTGGGTATTGAGTTTTACAAAATTAAGTTTTTCAGAACTCTTGTTTCCTTAAAATAAACATTTTTTTTCCATTTTATGGGATATAGCTTATCTTTCATACTGCAGCTGCTATCGCCATACATCCTATATCATTCACCTACATATTTTATGAAAATGAAAGATAAACTTTGATATTATAACGAGGAAAAAAAATCACTTTTTGCTGTAAATTTCAGTCTAATAACTCGTACTTACAAAAATGCATTTTTTTTATTTTTTTTTTTTTTTTTTTTATAATTTAAAACTATAATTCGCAATTTTTTTAAAAACTGCAGTTGTTTTACAGTTACCATTTGTCACCAAATTAAATGTGAAAAGTCTGCAATATTTTTGAAGTCGCTGCACAACCATTAATAATTCTGCAGTTCTTACTAAGTCGTGAACTTTAGTTTAAAATTTTTGCAGTTTTTATTAAGTCGCGAACTTTACTTTAAAAATTCCACATTTTTTTTTAAGTCATAAACTTTACTTTAAAAATTCTACAGTTTTTAATAAGTCGCGAATTTCAGTTTAAAATTTTTGCAGTTTTTATTAAGTCATGAACTTTCCTTTAAAAATTCCACAGTTTTTATTAAGTCATAAACTTTACTGTAAAAATTCTACAGTTTTTATTAAGTCGCGAACTTTACTTTAAAAATTCTACAGTTTTTATTAAGTCATAAGCTTTACTTTAAAAATTCTGCAGTTTTTTAAAAGTTAAAAGCACATTATTGGAAATACTGCAGATTTATTACAGTTTTGGGTTTTTTCTGTGGAAAAACTGCAGAATTTTTTAGCTGGGAGTATAGGGCAAATTTTCACATAAATGTCAATTTTGAGAGATATATTCATCGTAAAGATGTCAGACTACTTTTGAAATATTATTTAGGACACTGGTATGAATATTAATGACTATGAATTTTCCAATATAAAAATTTCGTAAGTTATTGGAAATTTACGAATTTCTTAACATGGCAGCATAGAGCAAAATTTCACATAAACGTCAATCTTGAGGGATATTTTCATCGTAAAGATGTCAAACCACTTTCGAAATATTATTTAGGATACTGGCATGAATATCATAGACTATGATTTTTCCAATTTAAAAAAATTCGTAAGTTATTTGAAATTTACGATTTACTTAACATGCCAGAATAAGGTAAAATTGAGCATAAACTTTCATTTTGAGGCTCATAAATACATTAGACAACTTCAAAATTACATTTATGATATTTGTTTAAACATGATTGAACACAAATATTCTAATAGGAAAATTTCGTAAATTATTCGTAATTTACGATTTTACCAACATAGCGAAATTGTAAATTTTTCATATAAATATGAATTTTGAGGATTATTGCAATGGAAATAGTAGCATGAAAACTAAACAACGGAATTGACCCTGATAAAATAAATTAATAGATTAGAATAAGATAAATATATCGAAGTGAACGGTGGATAGCCTATTAAGCGGGGATTTCATTCTGTCACTGTATCAAGCTTTTGTCAAATTCATTTCTTTTAACATGATTATAAAATGTCTCGCACTAGAAATTTATGAGAACATAAATATGATGGGGAACTGAGCAGAGTCCACCTATGCCAACTAGTTTTAAGATATGTAGACGATTAAAATGAAAGAATACATTTTAGAAAGATGAAACCTAGAAGATAATATTTAAAATAGAAAAATATAAAAATATAAAAAAGTTCAAATTCGAAATTCGAAAAAATCTCGATGAGGTGCATAATTATACGGTCCCAGGTATCCATCTGCCAAGTTTTGTAACTCTGCGTTAAGATGTGTCAGCATTAGAGCTTACGCACACACACACACACACACAGATACGTACTTCTTTTTATTAGTTCCCCATCATACTATAGGTATGGGGAACTTAGGTAATCGTGAAAATTTTCGACCTCGGTTTTTTGGCTTTTCTACACGTTTTCAGATGTGAGGAATCCGAAAGTGACAAAATTTGTATGGTGTCTGTCTGTAGGGTGTCTGTTAGTCCGTTAGTCCGTTAGTTTGTTAGTCTGTGTACACAATATCTCAAGAACAAATTGTCGCAGAGAGGTCAGATCAGTTTTAAAATATTACTTTCGACACTGGCAAGAACCCTAATCATTTGCAACATTCGATTTTAAAAACTTCGAAAGTTATTAGAAATTTACGATTTTCTTAACATGGGAGAATAGGACAAAAAAATTCACTTAAACGTGCATTAAATGTAAACTTTTTACTCTAAAAATATCAGACCACTTTTAAAATATCCGTTTTGATGCCGGAATGAACATTAGTAACTATAAATATGCTACTTTGAAATTTTCGCAAGTTATTGGAAATTTACGAATTTCTTAACATGGCAGTATAGGGGAAAATTTCACATAAACGTCAATTTTGAGCGATATTTTCCTCGTAAAGATGTCAGACTACTTTTGAAATATTATTTAGGACACTGGAATGAATATTAATAACTATGAATTTTCAAATCTAAAAATTTCGTAAGTTATTGGAAATTTACGAATTTCTTAACATGGGAGAATAGGACAAAAATTCATTTAAACGTACATTAAATGGAAACTTTTTACTGTAAAAATGTCAGACCAGGTTTAAAATATCAGTTTTGATGCTGGAATGAACATCAGTAACTATAAATAGGCTACTTTGAAAATTTCGCAAGTTATTGGAAATTTACGAATTTCTTAACATGGCAGTATAGGGAAAAATTTCACATAAACGTCAATTTTGAGAGATATTTTCATCGTAAAGATGTCAGACTACTTTTGAAATATTATTTAGGACATTGGAATGAATATTAATGACTAAGAATTTTCCAATATAAAAATTTCGTAAGTTATTGGAAATTTACGAATTTCTTAACATGGCAAAACAGAGCAAAATTTCACATAAACGTCAATCTTGAGGGATATTTTCACCGTAAAGACGTGAAACCAATTTCGAAATATTATTTAGGATACTTGCATGAATATCATAGACTATGATTTTTCCAGTGTAAAAAATTCGTAAGTTATTTGGAATTTGCGATTTACTTAACATGTCAGAATAAGGCAAATTTGAGCATAAACTTCCATTTTGAGGATCATAAATACCTTAGACAACTTCAAAATTACATTTATGATATTTGTTTGAACATGATTGAATACAAATATTCTAATAGGAAAATTTCGTAAATTATTCGTAATTTACGATTTTACCAGCATAGCGAAATTGTAAATTTTTCATATAAATCTGAATTTTGAAGATTATTGCATTGGAAATAGTAGCATGAAAACTAAACCACGGAATTGACCCTGATAAAATAAATTAATAGATTAGAATATGATAATTATATCGAAGTGAAAAGTGGATAGCCTATTAGGCGGGGATTTCATTCTGTCACTGTGTCAAGCTTTGGTCAAATTGACTTCTTTTAACATGATTATAATATGTCTCGCACGAGAAATTTATGAGAACATAAACATGATGGGGAACTGAGCAGAGTCCACCTATGCCAACTAGTTTATATGAGCTTGTTGTAGAACTTTTTTATGTAGAACTATTTATGACATCCTTTATTTAAAATGCTATTTTATTATCAAATTATATTATTAACTATGTTAAAGTTAAACAGGTACGAAAAATTTGGAGGCTAGCACAGATTATTTGCACTTCACAACTGTAGATACTCATTGGGAAGTTTAACCTCCAATGCACTTTGGATACGAGGTTACATAACGGGCGAACAAACAGACGAAATGACACAGAGACAACATTGTTGGAAGTGTTAAAAATGTTCAGCACAAATGGAAATACAATAGGACATTATATTGAGCATCCCGGTACGAGCTAGTTGTGTTATTAATTCTATTTCAAATAGGTAACATGCAATAGTGAACTTAAATATATATATATATATATATATATATGGACAGATGAAGAACAGATGGACAGCGATAGACAGATGAAGAAATAGACAGACCGAAGACAGATAGACTAATTCAAACGACTGTAACTCTTAAACACTGTTAGCAATCGACAAAAACGATTATATTAATTAAGACATTTCCAGTTTTAGCCCTTAATATATCTGAATAGTTTTCTAAGGCGATGAGAATGTTAATTGTAATATAGAGGCTGTTCGCACATTTTTCAGACGATTGTATTTTGCCGTAAAGGAAAAATCATCCGCATGGAAAATTTTATTTTCACAACAGTTATATTTTTGGAAGTTCTATTTATCATCTGATATTTATAATTTTTGTTTACATGCAAAATGGCGTTTGTAAAATGGCAATGGATAGAAGGATACGTTTCCGCTCTTTCCGTAAAGAGTTATTCTTATTCAGTAATTCAGAAACGCTATAAAAGCCATGGTTTTTCGATATCTAATGCCACGATAGGAAATATTATAAATAAGAAAGGCAAAAATCGCCATAGTCTGGCATAGAAAGGGAAAATTCTTTCAAATACTCATCCAAAGTAAAAACGCAGTTCTACTAATATTGCAAAGATGAAATCTTTAATGCTGAAAGAAAACCCTCCAACTCAAAAGTATGTTGCGAAAACATTAAACTGCTCAGTTTCAACTCTATATAACTGTAAATAGTTTTGCAAAACAGACGTATGAAAATATGTTTTATAGAAATTTATATCATAGAACGTAATACTTTTGAATTTCTTCGTGTGTCCCTCTATACAAAGAATTAGTGATATTTACCTCCATTTTTGAAAAAGAACATCTGATTGTAAACTTAAATAATACCAGTTTCAAGAGACATAATGATTATGTACAGATGTTAGAGCGCAGACAGACAAACAGATTGACAGACTGACAAAAAGAAATGCAAATCGATTTTTTTTTTTTTTTTTAAGTGTTAAAAAGAGTGAATATAAAAAATAATAATTAAAACTTTAACTCTTAAATTTATTTTTTTCGACGACTTTTTTTATTTCTTTTCATTAACATAAAATGATATATTACTTCTAGCTAATTAAAGTTATGACGGGATATTTAATTTGTGCCTGAAAAGTAAAAACGATATATAGTTAATTAAATTAGAATGCTTTAATATACACAAATGAATTCGAACATTATTCATATTTTCTATTTCATAACAACTAGAAAATGTACCCACTTTATTAAGGAATTTCTATGAATTATTCATAACATATATCTTTTCCATTGTCATTTTATTTTTAATCTGGAAGAAACTAATTACATAGCAAAAAATATGTAGTTTGATAACATTGCATTTTTTAATAATATATTTGCCTTTAATGTATAAAACTTTGTTCGAAAACGAATGTATTGTTGAGCGACGTCATATTGCATTTATTAGAAATAATTATTTACTTACTTATATAAGGTAGTGTAAAAATTTCACCTGAAATGCACTGCATGATATTTTGATTTATTTTATTTTAAAGTTTACATGTAATTTGTTATTACATATTATACAATATTCTAAATGGAATAAAATTACATTTAATTAAATTTAACTTTATTTATATTTTTTTTTTTCTTTGCTTGTAAGTTAATCACTACATTTAATATTTCTTGAACTTTTGATGTACTTGAATTGCAGCGAAATAACCACTTCATATAAAACTTGACAGTTGGTTGTTTTATATACAAGTAGACGATACGTATATCAAACTGAAAAGTTTACTTAATATATTTTCCACTTGTGTGTGTGCGTGTGTTCATGGATCAGGGTAAATATATGTATATATATATTAAAACAATGTTTAGTGTATGGATCCTCCTCTTCATTAACTATATTTCTACAGTTTTTCGTGTATATATATAATTTATAAATATTTGTTTAGATTTATTTAAAATGTATGCATTATGTATTCTGAGGTTGTTTTTTTTTTCTTATGTGATTGGAAAGTGCTGAGTATATATTATGAATATATATATATATATATATAAAAAAAAAAAAAAAAAAAAAAAAAAAAAAAAGACTTTTAACTTTCACTTAGAATTTAGGTGATGTAAAGAGCAAATATAGTACCACGTATATCTAAATAAAGGTTTTGACCTGAAAGGTAATATATATATATATATATATATATATATATAAATCGTAATATTAAAAAAAATGATGTTTGTATCAACCAGTAAAATTTATTACTTGAAATGCATTTTGGTTGTAGCCTGTGATTATGATGTGTATTTAATTATCTGCGATCCTTTTTATCTCAATATCACTTAATATTCATGGTGATATAAAGGTTTATTTTATACAGATAAGAAAACGTAGCCATTTTTAACACTTTTCAACTTCATTTACAGCGTGATCACTATTGAAATAGGTGTATAAATGACCGTTGATTTGTGTTCTGCAAAATGACAAGAATCCTAATGTATTGCGCTATATGAGAGGTATAACACATATTTAAGTGCTTATGAACTTCAAACAACTTAATGAAATTGATATTTATTATTCAAAATGACACAGATACGTTATCTATATAATATGGCAAGATTACCATTAACGTGTATAAGGCTATACATTTATACTCAATATCTAATATAAATTTAAGTTGTTAGATTTTCATTTGTGTTAGGCGTTCCGTACACTTTACAACATTATTATGAATGATCATGCCATCGGTACATTAAATGTCTGTGTGTTAGCCTGTCCGCTCTCCGGCATTTGTAAATATCCATTAAAATCTTATATATATATATATATATATATATATTTGTGTGTACACAGAGTTCGTGTATTGTCCGTAAATGAAAGAGAAGTTTTGCAAAGTTTTAAAATTATTTATAGAAGACATCATAAGATTACAAATATGTCAACCAAGTATAAATTTCAGACACATCAAAAATCATAGATTAAATAATAATTAACAACATAAAAATCAGAACAGAAATTTCATCATAAGCATAAAACACTACATAAGCTGTATTCAGAAACAGAGGTTGGGTCATACACGAACTCCTAGCTGGAGAGAAACTTCGATTAAACTGAACCGCGTACTGAACCGGCCGAAATGCGATCCTACATATATCCTCGTATGTTTGCAGATATTTTCGTGTATTTCGAGTATTTAGATTTAGAGCTTCCATAATGGATAAATCTATAATAAATATTTTCTCTCCAAAGTCGCCGAAAATGTCATCGCGGAGCGATAAACTCGTGAACATGGTTCTAAAATCGTCCCCAAAATTATTTCTGAGTTAATACAGCATTTTCACTTTTTTTTTTTTTTTTTTTTTTTTAAGAAAATGAGCTGTTTTAATACCATATCAAGGCCGTAAGGCAAAAAAATCACATTTTATAAAGTGACCAAGCTTAATTACAATAAAAGTACATAAAAAGAGAACTGCTACACTATCTACAAAAAAGTATTTGGACAATTTAGAATTTCGACTTTTTTTTTTAAATATCTAGAAAAATTCTATAGAAAGCATCTTGAAACTTGGGAATATAAAGAACAAGTGACACGGCATATATTTTAGCAAAAATGTATCCTCAAGAGGATAAGGGAACCATTGAAAATCTGAAGAAAAATCGTGCGCTTTTGCATGACCCTGTAAAATGTAAGGCTTTAAATGCGCTTTGGCTGTACAATGGGGTTACGAGGATTCTTCCAATTATCTGTATAAATTTTAATTAAGCTACCACGTACATTCATGTAGATACAACGGTTTCCACAAAAAAAAAAAAAAAAAAAAATCAAGGAAAAAGAAACTCCTTTGTTTTATTATAACTTATATTCAGTATATAAGATTCAGTAAAAAGCCATTTTTAGGAAACTTGGCACACTTCATTAGACACAACATACTGCAACCACACTGAAAAATGCTAAAAATCTTAAACGTTAAAAATCTTCATCTAGAACGAATAAGTGGTCATTTTCTAAATCCCTAAACTAGAAATACATATTTTCACATTATGCGTATAAGGCATTCCAATAAGCTAAATACACGAACAGATGGAGAATTTTTAGTCTATATACATTTCTAGATGGTGAAACAATATTCTGAATATTCTGAAACATTTATATTGCGAGAAATCGTCGCTTTATTATCTAAAATTGCGTCATAAATCAAGATTATAATTGTTAAAACTCGCCTCTTGTATTCGCACTTATTTGCAGAGATTTTTTAAATAAGTTTGACCTCGATGTTATAGGCAAACGCTCTAGAATTCTAATAGGGGTTTCTGGAACTCGCTTCTAAAGGGGGCAGCCTTTTATAGGGATGACAAGGAACTATTTTTACTTGAAACACAATTTAGATTCTAGATGTCAGTTATAGAAATTTTTCTCAGTGTAAATAAATAAAAAGTTTTATGTAGATGTTTGCACTTATTTAACTGCAGATACACAATAAATTCATTTATATATTTTTTTTTGAAAAAAATTCTGCACGGAATTTCAGATATTGATTAAATAGTCGTTTACTGAAATGGATATTTAAAATAAATATCTCCTTCCAATAAGACATTTTCGTTAATCTCAACAAAACTGAAATTGAGAGTTTAGCGTGAAAATTACTTTAATCCTGAAACTTCCAATAGGAAATAATGTATATTTAACATATCCTAAAAAGAAAGTGACACGTTTTTACTAAGGACGTTTATTGAAATGCAAATGGATTTAAGGCTTTGTCCCGAGGTATGGACAGAAAATTTCATTTATGTCCTGTTCCGCAATATAGGTTGTTTATCTGAATATTTAAATGAAAACAGTGTTGTATATATATATATGAAAATTAAATAACAAACATATTTTAAAAGAAATATAATGCATTTAAACATTTCTTAATATTAAAAATATGATTTTAAACGACTTTAACCTCAATACGTTTATTTTTTCAACTTATTTTAAAATTAGAACAAAGAAAAAAGAGCTTGTACAAATGCATCCTTTTATAATGATAATATATTTTTAAATACATGTTTTCTACTTGAAATTTTTTTATAAAATAAAAGAAACTATTCCCAAAAGTGTTCAGCGTAAATATAAGAATAAGCAATATTGTTTATACTATATCAGGTATTTGAAATATTTTTTATTTTAGTTCAAAATATAAAATTTCTCATTCAATATTCATGTAAGTTAATAAATCGATTTTCAGTGTTTTCAACTAAAAAAAAAATAATTGTAATTGAAATTTTACATTTCAATTAGGTTATTTTTAAAACGACAAGGTAAATAACTCATTCAGATTTAAACTTTCAGATTTTTATTTATTTAATTTTTAATTATTTATTTATTTATTTTCCATTTATTTATTTTAACTGTTTTGTGATTTATTTGAATAAGGGAAACGATTATCAATAATTTTAATCTCAAATAATTAGTACTTTATTTACTTTTGTGCCTTGACTGCTTTAAAAGTACAACGAAAATGAGAATTTATGCAAACTGAACTATTTATTTTATAGAATTTTAAAATATAATTTTCGTTTATAACAATAATAGTTAAAATACCGTTATTCTTAACAAATTTAATGTATATATTCAGTATGGCATTTTTTTAAGCATAGGAAACATAATATTACATACAAGCAAAAACTATAATTTCGATATTGATATTATTATCTTTAATTTAAAATTCTAGCGTAATTACTGAAGATATACTTCAATCTGGAGGGTTGTTTTTAATTAATCATACGGATCATAGATGCCAACATCTTAATTTATTTTAGAGAATTTTTACCCCGCCTTTATTTCACCCCACTTTACTTATAGAAAAAAAAAATCACCAATGTATAACTTCCATAAAATAAGAAAAATTTACTCTTAAAAAAATTAAGTGGTATTAAATAAAGATGAGTCTAAATATACTCCGCAATAAATTAAAACGTTGGCATGTATGTACAGATACGTATTTCGATAGATATTACCTGTAGCACAAGAGCGCACATTTTTAGTTACATGTATAAAAATATAACTTTGACAATAAAAATATCAATATATATTACAGCTACCAAATGTTCCTATATTTGGATACTGGTATATATATTTTTTTTTAATCCAGTTTTTTGTTTGATTTTGCAGCATTTTTCTGTGATAAATGAAGGTGAAAATTTCTACAAAAGAAATATGGTATCCATAAATCCGAGTACTCGGCATTTATGAAATATATATATATATATAACAGTTTCTAAAAGTTAAGCAAAATAAAACTTATGTTTTCTTTTGCTGATAACTGTTTATAAATGAACATATGCACATAAAAATTTAGTTGACATTTTCATTATAAAATCATATATATAAATTGTAGTTACTTTGTCATACATGATAATATGGAAAACCTTTATCTCAATTTTTGTAATAAATCGTGTTTAGTACAAAGAGAAAAATGTGAATGACTTTGGTCAATAAGACTAATGAAAGATGGCATTCAGACTACATGTGTGACAACTAAAAAAAGAAAGCAAAAAACAATATGTTGTTGCCTTACATCTGCAAATCAGTTTGTGTATACAAACACACACACACACTTATATTATATGTAATATAACAACGGGCTCATTATATATACAGACTGTCTAAAAACTACAGCGGCAGATTTTAAGAGGAGATGGGGCAATTCATAAGATAATTTTGATGTAATGTAATATCTATTTTCTCCTATTATACTTTTATTTTTGATCCTATATCATTAATTTCAATTTCATCTAACTTTTAAGTATGATTGCTAATTACGTATACTCAAGTTCTATTACAATAATAATAATCATAATAATAATAATTAGCAAGAAAATAAACATTTAATGTAATAATGTAAATGACAAATCTTCAGTACTTAAAATTGTATAGCATATTACTACATTAAGCGAAATATATCCTGTTGAAAGTGAATATATACAATAAGAGAAATATGCGTCTATCATTATTATTATTAATATTATTAATGTTATTATTATTATTATCTTTCAAGGTACTCTAAATATTTAATTTAAAATCATTTACTTTATATTCTCTCAAAAATATAACTCTTTTAAATATACTTATTAAAAATATAACGGAAATTAGTATTATTACCGCTGTTATCAGAGATACCCATTCATTGAACTAAAGGTAGTTTTTTTCTAATGTATTAAAATTCCTTTAATTGTTGATTTCTACCTTATTTTAAATTATGAAAGCTATACATAATGTTCAAAAGATTCATATTTTCATGCACACTTATATTTAAAATCTAGAGGTAAAACGACTTTTACTATAATACATTACAAAAAAAGAAAAAAAAAAAAAAAAAAAAAAAAAAAACAAAAAAATCACTGTGAAATGAATATTACTTGTTTACTCTTTCTTAACCCTTTGTATCCCACCGGCACTTTAAATTCCCATCAAAATAATTCCTTAATATAGCCTTCATTTACTACAGGATTTCATTGGGACTATAGTATAAGATTTAGTCCCTATATTTTAATTTTTCTCTATTGTTAAGCTATAGTTTAAGCTAAATTTAATAATTTCGCGACCGCTGACGTACATTCACGTAATTTAGAAATCTGTAACTCCACCAGTTGGCGTTCCTTTCGCAATTTGTATGCTATTTATTTCTTAAATATATAACCAATATTCACATTTTTACAATGAAATACACTATGGATACAAACACTTTGATTAGAAAGAATGTAATTATAACATATAACCATTTCTAATATAAATTTGAATACAGAAAAATCTGTTCTGAAATATTGTAACATGGGAGAATAACGCCCACAGATGGATCTTACTGTCAAAAATTTTAAGTCATACGGTTGCGAAAGTATTAATATGAGATGATTCTCATGCATAAAAATATTTCAAACAATTTTTTAAATAATAATAATAATTAAATTATAATTATAATAATAATAAATTGGGATATAAAGGATTAAGGTATTCAGAGAGTTGCGAAATTTTTCGTTTTTAAAGGAAAAAAAAAAAAAAAAATCTTTAGTGTGAATTTATTTTTAGTCAATCTTTTGCTTTGTACTGATATCATTGGACTTCTACATGTTATTTTTTATGACTCTATAAATATCTAAATTTACCTAAATTTAAACTCTGCTGATATTTTTAAGTGCTCATTTCGAAAGTAAATTACTTTCGTTAAGAATAAAATATTATACTAAAATAGACTTCTTTAACCTTGTTATAGAATAATGTTTTATTTATGCTTTCTTAATTTAATTATTTTCTCTAGATAACTATAAGCAGAAACATTTAATGTTCATATTTTTTCTTAAATAATCTGGTGTATCACTCACACGACTTTCTCTTACCCTGAATATTAATAATATAAGTACAGGTTGTAGATTAAGTGGTAAGATAACGATGTTATGTAAACCCATGAAAACAATTCAAATTAGGCTTCGGAAGAGTTTTATATGATAATTAATTCTGTGTGAGGGGGGCAATAGCCCCCCTCAGCACCCCGTTTCATTAATGCACCTAGATTTATATAAAATTAAATTCGGTTATTAACAAATAATTCTGTTTTTAAAAAATAATTTATTTAAAGTTTTTTTTTTTTCGTTAAAAGTGAACAAAAATCGATAACTTTGTTTTAAATTATCGCAGATCGATGGTTCAACCATTCGTTTTAAAGGTATTGGCGAGCTCTTTTGAAAGATACCCATCATGAAAATTTACTCCCATCGAGTGGGACTTCCCCCATCAGGGGGGAAGCGAGGCTCCTACATACACAATTTTTTTTTCCTAGTTAACTGTCTCTATTACAGAAAATATATATTCGTTTCACTTGGTTTAGTGCAGTCTATAGACGTTAAACTCTACTTACCTGCGATTTTCCCCATAGACGTAATGTATTAGAATTCTCTTGATTGTCCCTGTACACGAACCATTTGCTTGATCTTAACGAAAAGCTTACTGTAGCATCCCTATATGATACACATTTAGAATGCCAAGTTTGGAATGTCTGCTACTATTTGTTCTTGAGATATGCTGATAACAGACAGACACACACACAGGCACACAGACACACAGACACAAAGACTTACACACAGACATACACACAGACGTACACACAGACACACACACAGATCATTTGCTAAAAACATGATTTTCGTATTCAGGGGACCTCAAAACGTGTAAATATCCAAAATCTCACCTTCGAAAATTTGATACAAAAAACAATACTTTCCCCACCTTATGGGTAATAGAAAGTAAAAATTACAACAATGTAACGCAATTCGTTTTTTAAAGGACACTGGATTTTAATATCACCAATTAATAACTAGATAATATTTTTCATGTTTAGAGTTACTTGAAATTGGTATTAAGCATAATATCTGTTTATTCTGCACACGTAAAAACAATACTTAGTTATCGAAATGTGTGACTGACTTTATTAACTGATTACGAACGTAAATATACTTAATTTGAACAAACGAATAATGTATTTAAATTCACTTATCTATTACGTTCGTAATTTTTATATTCATATCGACTTTTCTAAAGCAAATAGTATGCATAATAGCAATAATACATATCATTATATAGGAGTTATTTAACATATTTAACATATTTAAATTTCACTACAAATACATATACTTAGTTATAATTATTCTAATTTTAATAATTATTTCGTAAGTGAAATTCTGTCTCATGTTTTAACACTTCTTTGTAATAGTAATACCTTATAATAATTTCTGCAATTAAATAGAAAAGTCATTTATCGTAAATAGCGGTGAGTATTCTGCTCTAGTTATTTACCCATGCTATTTACTTGTAGAGCATTTACAAATATAATCTATTATGATGTGGCGACATCAAGACTTTCTTCGATAGCATTTTACACAAAATTCATGCAATACAAATTATTTATTAAATTATTAAATTATTTTCCATTATAAATGCAGTCGATTTTTATCTAACAGATGTGTATCATTAAATGCCAAAAGAAAGTCAATATTCGCCAATATCAAAAGAAATACTTTTTTTTTTTTCCCTCTAAGTTTTATTATGCTAAAAATTTGGTTTCACATTGATGTATCAGAGAGATATACGGTGAAAAGTGATAAGTGATTAAATGAGAAGGTGAAGAGAGACAATTCCGAGAAGAATAAATTGAAATTTGGTTGTGAATAACTTACTAACATCTTTTCTTGAACTATGGACCTAAATCAATGTGACCTTTATGTTTGTGAGAAATTGAAATCGAAAGAGCAAAAAGGTTCAACGAGATCAAAAAACAAATCGCTACTTGGTTGACATCAAGACGGAATATATTGGTGAAAAGTAAAA
>CAWVNO010001864.1:57200-146311 GCA_963930645.1 Salticus scenicus | reverse complement strand
TTCAAGAAATAATTTTGAGAAAACAAAGGCAAATTTAAATATTCTATATATTTTAATAATGAAAATAGAATTTAAAAAAAAAAAAAATCATTAATACTTATAACATTTTTTCTTATACAATAATGTGGGATTCAGCTGTTGGCAATGAGGGTCTCTGACTTTGATTCGTTATTATTTTTAACTGAAATTTTCATTAAAAGTATATTTCATGCTTTTTTTTTTTTTTTTTTTTCTGACTTATTTAGACAGAAAGTTAACTGTTTTTTAAAAAAAAGGGAGAAGTTATATTTTTTTGTTTAAAAAAAAAAAAAAATCTGTTTGAAAACTTATTTTTGAAAAATAGTTTTCATTAGTAACTTGCTCTTCATACAATCAAAAAGTTATACAGTCTAACCTCATTAATGTGAACTGCTTCCACAATCCTTGTCAAAATGAAGATTGTTTTAGTTATTTTATGGTTAGTTACTGATAGCATGAACAAATTTTTTATCCTCCTTCAGATGTGCATTAACGAGGTTTGACTGTAGTATACATAAACTGTTTCGATTAGTTGACAGAAAATCAAAGATTAGAGGTTTTTTTTTGTGCATTGAAATTGATCTGATATTACAGTGAAATCCTGATCTATCATTCCTGCATTGATCGTTTTATTTCTATGGTCCCTGCACAAATATATTTAAATAATGTTAACGAAACCCACATGTATCATGCTTCAAAAAGTCATTTTCCTGCATTCATCGTTATAAATTTTTTCTCCTGACCTTGTAGAAATTTTCCTCTGAAGGTCCAGCAGTTCCATATGGCATGCAAATTGGAATTGCTTCTTTCATCCTAAAAACTCTTTTCCCCATATATATATGGAGGATTAAAATTGCGATGCCATGTCTCTGGATCATCTATTCATTTTGTAATTTCAACATGTCAGGATGTAGCCTCTTCAGTAATTCAGAAAATTGTTTCGTGAAATGTGGTTACATGCGAAAAAATTATGAAAAATATCAAACAGAAGAGCAAGAAAATGATAATGATGATAATACAGATGAAGAGTGGTTGCATGTAGCAGAGGCAGAGGATGCGTCGGGTACAGAATTTAGTGATATTTGTATTAATCAAGACGACATGTGGTATCCTAAAGCATAGAAGAAATATGTGATTTCAAAAACTGAAAATAATAGTGAAGAAACAGAGTTTAATTTTCACACCGATGACGTAAACGTAATTATGGCATTTGAAAATGTACAAACTTTTATATATTACAGAAAAGGATAAGAAAAATGTTGTAAATCTGGAAAAATTCCTGTTTAATTGATAAAATGAACGAAAAACCTGATATAAAATTACAGATTTTTAAAAATAAATTTTACTTAATGTTTTGTAACACTGATTTATTTCTTTGACAGTTAGGAAAGTAACAAATTTGTTTTTATTAATAGTGTACTGTGTACATTGTGTGTATTAATTTATAAACATTGTTTTCTTCGTGTTTTGACAACCTGCATTCATCGTTTTAGTGCTTTCATAGTTTTTTTTTAATGCACCTCAACAAAAAAAGGATGGATCGAGGTTCTACTGTATAATGTTTTTGCGATTGTCACAGTGCAAGAGATGTTGTATAATTCCTTCTTTATTGCAATCAATATGCCCTTAGCTCCCCCCCCCCTGCCGTATTTTGTTTTGCTTATGCTTATTTACAAACCTATAAATTTGAAAAAACCTGCAACAAACATTTCTGGTCAAAATAATGGAGCACAACCCTTTATTAGGTGGAGCAATGTATGTGCAAATGCAGCGTGAAAGCATCAAGTATTTTGTTGCTTTTATACTTCATTTGTGCCTACTTTCTGTTTAAAGATGATGGGTCAAGATTAATTATTTTGATCCAAAGCAATTATTACAAGTTTTATCTATTTATGAAGTTTGCTTACTAAGCTTTCTTTCATATTAACTCAACAGCACTGATTTGGTACATTTTTTCCCCTTTGAGAATCAATATGTATATATTTTAAAAACAGATTTCATATAGAAAAGATTTAACTGGAAATCAATGAAATTTCTGCTTTTTTAATGTATAATTTAAGAAATATGCCATATTTTTGCTGACTGATTCCGAAATATGGGATATTTTGATGTCACTTGACTAAATTTATTTTTAATTTCAGAAATGCACAATGTTTACATAGACAATGGAATGATATTATTTTTTATGATGGTCATGAGAGGGTAGCAAATTGTTAAAGTCACCACTTTATCGTGTTTAGCCGCTATGTGGCAAGTGGATATTTTTAAGTAGTTCATTCAATTGTACATTAACCTCCAGAATACAGTTAACATAAACTTTGATAATGTGGCATTAAAAAAAAAAAAAATCTACTTACCTAGATACTGTAAGAGGTACATTCCCTCTTACAATTTCTCCGTCTTCAGTCATAAAATCGGATGCTACTGTGTGGCAAAATTTGTTTATAGGATAACTCACTACCTAATGTATTTTTAAAGACTTTTTTTTAGCTTACATTCTCTGTCATAAACCGTCTGCCGAATCTTGGTTAAAAATGGAAATGGGGAAAAATAAATTTGGAATATCAGTTCTATCGTTACAAATTCGGTACTAAGTGAAAAAAACGATTTTTCTGAATCAAGGGATGCAAACAATTTTTTGACACAGATTTTTTAAAATTAATTAAAGTATGAAATTTAGGTGGCAACATTTCATTTTAATTCATTTCAGTCATTTAAAAAAGTATGTGGCTCGTTACAAATTCGGTACCAAATGGAAGGGGTGATTTTTCTGAATCTAGGGGTGTAAACAGTTTTTCGACATGACAATTAAATTTTTTAAAATTAACTAAAGTATGAAATTTAGGTGGTAACACTTGATTTTTTCATACATTTCAGTGTGAATCAAGCTAATAGAAAAAGTCTTTAATTTTTTTATTTTATTTCATTTTAAATTCAGTTTTCACATTCAGAAGGTTTACACTAGTACTCATTTTCAAAAAATTGAATTTTTTTAATTTTAGTATTTTATCTTTCAGCTAGAAATAAGAAAAATGCAATTAGTTATTTTGCATTTTTAAAGTAAAAATTGTAATAATATTTTTTTTTGAAAATGAGTATTAATTTAACGATGTGAATTTTCAGGATGAGAAAGTGGAATTAAAAAGAAAAAAATAAGAATTTTTTGGAAAATGTATATATCTTCTGTGGCAGAATTTTTTCCTGTTTCCTGCAACAAACTTCACTAGAGAGCTAATGCCTATCTGCAAGACGATATTATTCAATATCAATAATAAATATATACGTTACTAACTGGCAGTAACAAACTTTTTTGTTTCTAAAAATTTTAATATGCTATTATTCAGCTGTTAATCGATAAAGGTTGCATTTTCTTAAAAGCTGACAGGTAACACGATTGACAAAAAAATTCTTCAGCATTGTGGCATACGGGCACAAATTATTTAAAGTGTAATAGACTTTGAATGCCTCATTCGATTTAGCTGAAAATTTATATAATTGTTATAGGTGACCGTCACATGATCTGCATAGATTTTAGTGAGTTTAGCATTAATAGATTTTTACAGGGACACAACAAAAATTTCTTTTATCATCATGGTCTATGCTCAAAATATTTGAAGGGTAATTACGTTAATTTAAAGAACATACTACATAGAGAAAAATACTTACACACCCTTTACTTTTCTCTTTTGTTTATTTAATGACACCTCTTAATTTATTTAAACAATTATTAATTACTTTATGTTTGGAAAGTCGAGTGGAGTCACTCCAGATTTTAAGAGGGGAAAAAAAATGCTATACTGCTTTTAGTACAACTGAAATATATGGATCGTTCATTGCAAAAGTGAATTATCTCCTTGGAAATTGATTTTGAAATAATGAGCTTTTTACAAATTTATGCGTAGAAAGAAACGTCATGTCAAGATTCAGTAAGTATTATCAATTTTTGTATTAAATACAAATGATAGTTATAAGAATTTATACATTCTATTAAAAATAATTTGAAATAACTTAGAAACTTCATTTATATAATGAATATTTTGAAGTTTTAGTTTTCTGAGAAAAACATGTAATGCCATTTATGGGTCTTTAATGCAATTATTGGAGTTTTCTTTTTTATAATGAAAGGTGTGACAAAATGTGATACAATTAAGTAAAAATATACATATTGAAAAAATATGGAGTTACACCACTTTTACAATGAGCCGTCCATATATAAAAGAAAAAAACTTGGCAAGTAGACAACTCAAAACTAACAGCTAAATATATTTAAAAAATAATAATAATAATACAATTTTCTACAAAATGTAAATACACATTAATTCAGAACCCCAGTGGCAGAAAGTTTTGTAGCTGTCTGCAACAGGCTTTTAAAATTTCATAGTCTGTCTGCAAAATTTGCGTGTAATCAGGGGTAAAAATGGCTTACACTCAAAAAGCCTGAAAGCTGATTTGGGGGGGGGGGGGGGGGGGGGCTTAACATCAGTGGTGATCATGTGCAACAATACACGAATACAATTTTACTGAAGAACAATATAGTATAAACAATTGTGTGTATTCATTCAATTAAATATTTTATAGCAATGTTTGACACAGCACAATATAAATAATAAAAGTATTAGTTTTAGTTTTGATACAGAAAGTTTTTTAAAAGTGAATTGTTATTCGAAAGTTGCAGACAAATTATTTTATCAGTGTGGACAAAAACTGTCCACAAGCAGTTTTTCTGTGTCCGCGACTATGTCGCCGTGTTTCTGCTACTGGGTTCAGAACTTTATGTGTTTATTTATTTATTTGTATTTTTCTGCTCACACATTCATTTTTAAAAAGCTCAGTTTGTTAGCCCACCAGCAGCTGAGCAGTTTTGCACTCAAAGCTGGTAGATGGGAGGTGCCGGGTTCGATCCCAGGTTGCACTCATCGACCTAGTCATTTGGAGTTTTCCGTGATTTCCTCCAAAACGCCTGTAAATACAGTCGATAACAAAAGTGTCCGAACACTAGCAAAAATTCCTATGTACACCTTGTCCAAATAAATCCTTGTCGAATCCTGTTCTTAGTCAGTGTAAGAACATGATTCGATAAGGATTTATTTAACAAAACCGTATGAAGAGTACTTTTTTTTACATAGGAATTTTTGCTGGTGTTCGGACATTTCTGTTACCGACTGTACCGGCTAGGACCCCTAAGAAAGACCCCCAATGTAGGGCATCCTCCCTATAGACCTAGAACACTTGTGGAGTCAATTGGCCTTAAAACCCTACAACCAACCTCAGTTTGTTTCTGAGTAACACTGGAAAATCATCACCCAGTTTTTTATGTCTGATGAGAATCCTATAACTTAAATTTACTCATTTTCATTCAGTTATTTCGTAGTTCTATATAATTATTTTTATATTTATAATACAAAGAAAAGTTTAGTACATTTATTAATATTTTTAACTAAATAAGGAAAGAAAAGTTGCTAATATTAAAACCCGAATAAACTACTACGTCAGAAACACCAAAGAAAAATATTTTTCTTTGGCGTTTCTGACGTAGTAGTTTATTCGGGTTTTAATATTCCAACGCCAAGTCTCCTGTTATTATAAATTTGCTAATAGTTTAAAAATTAGCTGGACTTTGAAAATATAAAAAATAAATTTTAGTCAATTTATTAATGGTGGTTAGATTTAATGAAACAAACAAATATAAATGAAACATATTCTTACAAATATAAATCAAACATAAATCTAAGTATGTAAGTAATAAAACCAATGTTCATAAAAGTATAAATATCAAATTAAAAGAAGAAAATCATAAAAATACAAACTGTAATTAAAAAAAGAAAAATTAACATTACTTGGAACATCTTTTTTTGTGGCATGACTGTTTTGATTCCGATTTAAAAACAAATTGTATAAGAAAACTTTCCATACAGCATAGCATATATTATCAAATCCTACTATGCTGCAGGCAGGTTCACTTAACTTTGATAGTTAAAGTTCGTGTCCAACATAGAATTGGAAGAAGTTGCTGTTGATTCCACTTGATGTTCTAATTCTTTCTACCTTCAATCTGTGCTGTTTCTAAAAGCTTACCAATGTATTTTTAATGTTAACATTTGTTGTCATTTACATTGCAGAAATCCGAAAGTGAGACCAGTATCCTTGCTTTTCATAAAAATAAATAAAAAGCATTCTTCCAACTTAAAAAAAATATATATGTATATATATATGCTGCTTTTAATACAACTGAAGTGAAATATATAGTATATAAAAATAAGGAAGAATTTTAGCAGACTACTCAAAACTAGCAGCTAAATACAATAACAAAAGAAATGCAATTTTCATTAGAAAATAAATATACACAGTAATTAAATCAGCTCTGAGCTCTTACTACTAAACAATACAATTTTTATTGACAAACATCATTTTCTTCTTTATAAATTCGGTTAAATTTGCTAATAGTTTAAGTATTAAACAAATAAAAACATTCGAATCTTTCAAGAATTAACATTTAGATAAATAATTGAAGCAGTTATTTTTTATTAAAATCATTGCATGATGTCCATTACTGGTGCATTCACACTCACTCTATTTGCTTTTCACTTAAAAAATCGTGATCAAAAGAACAGGAAAATAAATAACGAAAGAAATTAAAATAATAAAATCACTTACGAAATTAACCAATCAAACAAACGATGCAAAATAAAACGTTGCATTGACGTGGCCACATTGAAAGCAAACAATAATTATCAAATGAACTTTCAAAAATTGATCACTTTCCGGGAGGAAAAACAAAACAATAAACAAGCTGCTTTTTTACAGTAACACATATCAAAAACCGCCTACTGACGCTTGTATCTTGCACTGCAGCTTTACAGGAAGATATAAACACACATGAAAATATAAACTGCGAGATTATAAAATCGAATTTAGCAATCTAAATCTTTCATAGTATGTAGATTTTTTCATTGCACTTACTTGTAAGCAAATCACCACTTAACATCATATTTGTTTTCGGTTGCTTTGGTTCCTCCAAAAATTATAATCCTTTCTCATTTCAAAAGCACCTCCGCATCAACTAAATTTCTCCAATTCGGCATAATATTTGCATATTAATAATGCATTGAATACTTAAATTAGCCATTCCTTAGCATTGTTGCATGTGTAGAACGCTACCATTATCCGACACAACTTTTGAAGCAGACGACAATAGAACGCCCTCTATAGTTCAATTGAGTCGCGAATTCATAACAGGGAAGATTAGCTTTCAAAATTAAACAGATTTATCAAAGGTCAGTTTTTATTTAAGGAGAACATTTTTGTAATGGGTCCTTTAACAGACCTAAGTTTTCCTCACAGACCCCTTCATCTTGAAACTTGATAAGCTTTTCACCCTTCACAAAAATAAGCTAATTCAAACAAAATCCTTCACAAATGTTGAATGATTTAAAAAAGAAAAAAAATAAAAAAACTTGGATAAGAAAATTACATTTTCGATGAGTTGCAAAAATACATTATATTTCTACAATAAAACATCAAACTAGAAATAGCTGAACAATCCTTGTATTGAAGGTATTTAAAAAAGAAAAAAAAAAAACTACATGTTTAAACAATGAAATGCATTTAAACTCAAATACATCCTATGAGCTGTGAAATTAGACATAATTAGCAATCACAATTACTCCAATGTATTTGACATTTGTTGTCACATACATTGTAGAAGTCTGAAAATGAGACCAATATCCTTGCCATTCATAAAAATAAAAAAACATTCTTCCTTTTTTTAAAAAAAAAAAAAAAAAAAAAAAAAAAAAACTGTACAACTGAAATATATGTAAACAGTGGAAGAATCTTAAGTAGCAATCCAAAACTAGCAGCAAAAGAAAAAGAAATGTTAATTTTTAATAGAAAACAAATACACATTAATCCAGAATTTTATTTATTTATGTATTTTTCTGTTCTCACATTCTTTTTAAATACCTCACTTTGTTTCTGAGTAATAGTGTGAAATTCTCACTCAGTTTTTATGTCTGATGAGAATCCTACAACTTCAATTTACTCATTCAGTTATTTCCTTGTTCTATATAATTAAATTTTTATTACATTAATAATATAAGTAAAAACTTAATTCATTTATTAGTGTTCTAACTAAAGAAGGAAAGGAAAGTTGCTAATAGTTTAAAGAATACCCGGGAATTGAAAATATTAAAAATATATGTCAATTAAATAGTTAGATTATATATATGATCTAATTAAACAAGTAAATATACATGAAACATATTCTTAGAAAAGTAAATCAAACAAATCTAAGTGCATAAGTAATAAAACCAATATTCATAAAAGTATAAAATCAAAAAGAAAAAAAAAAAAATCATGAAAATACTAAATGTAGTTTAAAAAAACAAATTTTTAACATACCTGAGAATTTTCTGTGGGTAGCATGAATGTTTCAATTCTGTATTTGCTGATTTAAAAAAACAAATTTTTAGTATAAGAAAACTTTCCGTAAAGCATAGCATATTTTATCAAATCGCAAATGCTACAGGAAAGTTCACTTAACTTTCAAAATTTGATCATTTTCCGGGGAGAAAAATAAAACAATAAACAAGCTGCTTTCTTACCGTAATAAAATGTCAAAAACTGCTTACTGATGCTTGCATCTTGCACAGGAGTTTTACAGGAAGTTATAAACAGACAGGAACATCTAAACTGCGATATTATAAAATCGGATTTCGCAATTTAAATCATTTATCATCCATTTCTTTTATAGTATGTAGGGGCATTTTCATTGTACTTGCTTGTAAGCAAATCGCCAAAATATCAAATTTGTTTTCGGTTAATTTGATTCCACCAAAAGCGATAAGCCTTTATAATTTTAGAATTACCTCCGCTTTAACAAAATTTCTTGAATTCGACGTAATATTTGCAAATTAATAATGTACTGAATACTCAAAATAGCCATTGCTTACCATTGTACACGCGTAGAACGCTGGCCGTTATCCGACACGACTTTTGAAGCAGACGACAACAGAACGCCCTCTATAGTTCAATTGAGTCGCGAATAGTCTCCAGAAATCTGAGATATTTGTTACCCTAATGTACAGTCGGCTGCAAAATTATTCGAGCACTAGCAATAATCCCTGTCTAAAAAAATGATTCGACAAGGATTTATTGAACAAAACAGTCTTAAATGTACTTTTTTAATATAGGAATTATTGGCTAGTGCTCGAATAATTTTGCAGCCGACTGTATATGGGAATTAAAAGCATACAAGTTTTCTAGACTCATACTATTAAATTATTATTTTTTTTACGTCACAAATGACTTTGAAATCTTATAATTGAGTTCTATCATATAAATAAATATTTTAAATATACGAAATTGAATCACCGTTTTAATAATCTGTATTTGTTTGGAAATATACTCTTTAAAGCTAACATTAAAAATCTAAAATAGTAACAGTATTCTCTGAATTTGGGACAGTTAAGCTGGTATTCAGGACAACTGTTACATATTAATGTATAAATTTTGCAAAAAGTGAAGATATTCTGCTAACTTACTGTTAAAAACACCGTTTCTTAAACATTGCATATCTATATTTACAAAATAAAATACATAAAAAACATCCTTTTAACTCATTGCTAAGTCATTTAAAAGGATGTTTTTAAGGTATTTTATTATGTAAATATAAAATTTAATCCTTTCTTAATATAATTTAAATTGCATATCTATTTTAAGTGTATAATTATGTTACATTATGTACAGTCGGTAACAAAAGTGTCCGAACACTAGCAATAATTCCTATGTAAAAAATGCACACTTCATACTGTTTTGTTAAATAAATCCTTGTCGAATCCTGTTCTTAGTCAGTGTAAGAACATGATTCGATAAGGATTTATTTAACAAAACCGTATGAAGTGCACTTTTTTTACATAGGAATTTTTGCTAGTGTTCGGACACTTTTGTTACCGACTGTAAGGACTCACCTCTAGGGGTTGTTCGGAGACATGCCATCTCAGTTTTGATTCTACATGGAGAGGGTGGCTTCCCCGCTTCGGTAACCCCAGAGGTATAATTTTGATCGGAACATGGAGGACATTGCAGCAATGTCAGATTTTACGTACACCAGCCACCATTAGTGTAAACGATGGTCTTTGGTCGAATCGAGTACCGAACCTGCAGTCTTCCAATTACGATCCCGGATCTCCACCAACTGGGCTACCGCGGCATCTTGGACGTAGTTTGTCCCAATTTTTGCATTTAAAAGTTTGGGCAAGCTAAACTATATTTAATTTTACTTATAACGCATACTTTTATCTTGAGATCTTTAATTTTGAAACAATAATTTCAAACATTTGTTATGTATATATATATATATATATACTTTCTAATACTTTTCGGTATGCAAATGGTTTGAAATACATTATCTTTGGCCATTGGATGTAGTGAAGAGTGATGTACATAATCTGCAAAAAATATTTTTTTAAAGTTGGGACAAATAGGGACAATATCTAAAAAATGGTATCTCCAGCGCAATTTTCTTTATTTATTTTTTTCTTTATTTTTTTTTTTTTTTGGGGGGGGGGGGGAACCTTTGCAACTGTCCCCATAAAAAGGTGACAGTTGGTCACCCTACTATATATCTTGTATTATTTAAAGAAAAAAATTCGGGAGGAATAAAATAGCTAATAAAATATATTACCTTTCTTAAAAATAAACAGTCTATAAAAAATAAAAATAAATAAAATGCATTGATTTTCCTTATTTACGGAATAGCACTATGCGATGTAAAACCCAACCAACGAATCTACAGTCATAAACATAAATATTCGTATTTCGTGACGCACACATCTCTAGTCGTGTATTCGTGTATGATAACTTTTCGATTTTATATTTAGCAAATGCAAAACACAAGTTCGTGGATATTATTAGTTTTTATTTCTGAGATTTTTTTTTATTGCTTGATAAGTTATATCTTGGCTAATTATTTATTTCTATTAATGTTTGCTCTAAACATTGGCAGATTTCAGTAACGATGAAATCCATTTTCATCGAGGACTGTAGATAACAAATCAGTCCCAAATATATTTATCATTAAAATTAATGGCTGCTGGAGGTAAAAAACGACGATATTTACGCTATTTGTCTACAACTGAAGATGTACCACGAAGTACAAAATTTAGAAGGAAGAGTAAAATTTGTTCATTCGATTCAAGTCAACCTACTACCAGTAATATACAGTATGATCCTCAAACAGAAGATGATCAGGATTCATTTGAAGATAATCATTCCATGGAATCTTCAAGTACTGATTCTGAGTGCACAGATTCAGAAAACTTATTTGATGACTCTACAAAAGAAAATGTAGGTGATGGTGAATCAATACATAATTCATTTTCTTTTGACTCATTAAATAGTAATGAGAAATTGTATCCCGGTTCAACTGTTTCTGTTTTTGAGGCTATCACATTGATACTTTCTTTTTTCATGCGATTTAATTTATCCCAAGCTTGCATGGATGAATATCTTCATATATTGAAGCTTCTAATGCCTCCTACGAATATTCCTGGAACAAAATATTTGTTTTTTTCCAAACTATTATCAGCTTTTGATAACAGCTGTCAAGTACATTTTTATTGTAAGACATGTAAAATGGAAATTTGCAAGTTGAACTCTGCAGACAAACCAAATGCTTGCAAGGAGTGTTTAGAAGATTTCAATCAGAATGATAGTTTAAAAGATGGACATTATTTTCTATATATGCCATTAAAGGACCAACTAAAGGTTAAATTAGAAAATCAGGATATGTTGAAAGACATAAAGGATTATAAAGTTTCAAGATAATAACGGAACATCATATACTGATATTCTTGATGGGGATTTATATCGTCAAAATTTAGGTAATATGGAAGACGGTGACATATCTCTACAATTTAATGTAGATGGCATACCTTTGTATAATAAATCGAAGTATAGTTTGTGGCCCATACAGTGTGCAATAAATGAATTGAGCCCCTCTAAAAGAAAAGAAAACATCATGATGTGTGGTCTATGGTTTGGACCAGAAAAGCCTGAAGCTTTAACTTATTTAAATCCCTTGGTTGAAGAATTAACTTATTTACAGTCAAACGACTTAAGATGGACCAGTGATGGCAAAGAAATTGTAACCAGAGTATTCCCTTTAGTTTTTTCGTGTGATGCACCTGCCAGGGCCATGCTGCAGAATTTTACACAGTTCAACGGAGCTTATGGCTGCGCCTTTTGTGAGCAGAAAGGAGATGTTATTGAGAAAGGACGGGGACATTGCCGAATATACCAATATGAACAATCTCCAGTTATGAGAAGTTCTCCAAAATGTGTTGAATATGCAACGCTAGCCTTGAATAGTGAAAAAGATCAGCCTGTTATGGGTGTTAAAGGACCGTCAATTTTAATGAAACTGGATAACTTTGATATTATTAAGGGCTTTATCCCAGACTATATGCATTGTGTTTTGTTAGGAGCAGTCCGCCAACTAGTTAATTTGTGGCTAAATAAAGCTGGATGTGCTTATTCGCTAAGCAGCACGAAAATAAAAAGGCTTAATGAGAGAATACACTTATTAAAAGTCACAAGTGAGGTAACTAGAAAATTGCGTAGTACCAATGACGTTGGGTATTGGAAAGCCTCTGAGTGGAGGCTGTTTTTATTAACGTCCCCAGTGTTGTTACTAAATCTTTTGCCTTCACCAATTTACAAACATTGGTTACTTTTGGTGCAGGATATTACAAAACTTTTAAATGAAAATATATCCTTGACTGATATTGAGAACTCCAAAATGTGTTTAAACAAATTTGTATCGCAAATTTCTGTGATATATGGTATTGAAGAACAATCATATAATATACATCTTTTAATACATTTACCATGTACAGTTCAGTTCTGGGGCCCCCTTTGGAGCAATTCATGCTTCATATTTGAAGATTTTATCGGGAAGTTAAAAAATTTTCATCACGGAACAAAAGGTGTCTCCCATCAAATTTTGGAGAGATACTTAAATAAAGCTATTTTAAATAGCATGATTTCTAGCTCTTTTGTGCAAAACCCAATAATTAAAAAATATGTAGAAGATTACAAACGAGGAAAAAAATTAACTGAGAAAGCGGTAAAAGTGAGTAACTGTATATTATTTGGAAATTATTTAGAACGGAAAACATTAAGGTTAGAAATGGAAGCATTGAGAAAACTTGGTTATAATAATGTTCCTGAAAATGTGAAATGTTATAAACGCATTTATTACTTAGGATGTATATACAGTACAAAATCCTATTGTAAACCATATTCTGAGGTGAATTACATTGTGTCTATTTTGAGAAAAAGAATTGTGTTTGTTGCAATATGCGATATTTTGTTGATTGATGAAAATGTTGTCTTTATTGCAGAAAAATTAAAAGTTAATCAATTTGTAAAAGTGTATGAGGAAATAGGTAAATTATGTGAAAATATTGTATCCATTGATGAAAACTATACCTCAGATAATCTTGTTGCATTTTATCCACAGCATATTTATAAAAAGTATATAATTGCATATTTAGAAAATAATAATGATTCCATTCATACTTATTTAGTTCCTGCTGTTAGATGCATGGAACAGTGAAGATTTTGTAAGTTTTTTTTTTTTTTTTTTTTTCCCAGTACTTTTTCATTTTGGTGGTGCACATGTTAAAATCACCTTCTAAATTAATCTTTTATAAAACTGTTGTATTATACATATGAGGTGAGCTAAAAACCTTCTACATTTTAAAGATTAATATATTCTTTAGTCTTTATCGACAACGTTATACCTCTAACCAACTTCTGTGCCAACTTTATCACCTGTGCTGGTAAAATGGAAAAATACGCTTATTTCTATAACTTAAATTGTTTTCAGCTTGATGCACAATCATTTTAGAAGTCATTTAGCATGGTTTTAATTTGTATAGTCAATTTCATTGCCATATATAGAATAGGTTATAATCCAGTTTTGTTTGTAAATCAATTTTTAATTAAGATGTGAATGTTGTATATAGTTAAAAAAAAAAAAAAAAAAAAGAGTTTGCGTGAAAGTTTTCTAAATTCTTAACAAACCAATAATTTTAGTGTTTCTTTTTAATACTGTGGGAAATCAGTCCCTTCCATAAATAAAATTCTCTGTAAAATATCAAAATGTACATCTTTAGTTTTTTTTAAATATTATAATTTGTATTTTACTTGCAAATTTATTGCAAATGTTTTTACAATTAAACAGCTTTTCAATGAATCAAAGCACATTAAAAAATAAAATTAGCAATCTACTACCTGACGGCAGTTAAAATTCAAAAAATGACCACTGAAGTTATTTCTTAAAATTGTTATTTCATAATTACAACTAGATATTATTTTATTCATCATCAGTTTAATTGTATTTTTATGTATAAAAATAAATATTTTTTAATATATGTAAATATATAATTTTTTTAAGTGAAAGAAAAAAAAATATATAATTGATGCTGTGCTGTAGTTGAGAAATGCAGTTTGATTCATAAGTTTCTAATTAAGAAAGTTACACATAATAGTTTTCATGAAAAATGAACCCATAAGGTGATGAAGTATGTGGTTTTTATTTAACTGAATTGGAAAAAAAAAAAAAAAGCCAATTATTGCTTGTGATTATTACTTTTCCTTTTTGAAAAAAAAAAAAAAAAAAATCATTTTAGTTACAAGAATTTGAGTATAACCATCTTCTATGCATGTAATATCATTTTTTTTTTTATAAAAACTTATTGTATCTATAAAACAGACAAAAATAAAATATTTTAGAAAGAAGAACCCTTATGTAATACTAATATAGTAAAAAAACTTTAGTTACATATTTGTTCAAATAAAAGTAAGACACTTTTAAAACTGTAAGATTAGATTGGTTTTTAATTTAAAAAATAATAATTATGAAAAAGGTAAATACACTAAAATGTTATTAAAAATATATTTTAATAATCAAATTTGTTGTTTTTCAAATTATGGCCCAAAACCACCTATCTTTTTTATTCTTCTAGAATTTGATGATTAATGAAATCTATCATAAATTAAAACTTTATAAAATATACAACCTTTTATTACTCCATGTTTTCAAAATTGCTGAACTAGTTTCCTCTGGGGCGCCCCAGCTTGATCACCAGCATCACAGTGTGTGAAGTCGCTCGAAACTGATGTTTCTTGTTTCTTCCCTCATATATACTCTTCGCCATTGGCGGTTGAGGGCTGCCCCATCGTTGCCATTGCAGCAATTGGAACTTGTTAAAATTTCTACGGATTCTCTTACTGTAGCGTAACTGTGGTTGTGGTAGTTGGCCAACTTTTTTACTTGATCAAATTTTATGTCTATTTCTTCGTTTTTATTTACCTGGGTTAACGCGGTTGTTATTTTACCTGTCATTATGTCATGGCTATGTTCTTTAATTCTTGTTTTTATTTTTATTTTTGTTTTTCCTATATAGCACATTTCGTTATTTTGTTTATTGGTATATGGAATTTTATAAATTCCCGCTGTCTCTAAAGGATTTAATTTATCTTTGTCATTTCTGATTAATTGGAAAATGTTAGGGTTTGGCTTAACAGGTATGTTTATATTATGTTTTGTTGCTACTTTTTTGATTTTATTGGAGATTGCGCGATCATAAGGAATTGAAGTAGTGTATTTGAGTTTAGGTTTTTGAAAGTTATTGATCTGATTTAAATTTTTTAATCTTTTTTTGAATAAGTTATCTATTAATTTATTTGAGTAACCTGCCTTTTGTGTAAATTGTTTAATATTTTTTATTTCGTTTTTTAGAATTCTAGGGTCTTTACAAACTGTTATTGCGCGATTTATGTGGGCCTGTATTGCATTTATTTTATATCTAAAGGGGGTTCTACTATTTTTATGGATGATTTCATTACTACAATTAGGTTTCCTGTAAACTTGGGTGGTAACGAAATGTGCTATATAGGAAAAACAAAAAGAAAAATAAAAACAAGAATTAAAGAACATAGCCATGACACAATGAAAGGTAAAATAACAACCACGTTAACCCAGGTAAATAAAAACGAAGAAATAGACATAAAATTTGATCAAGTAAAAAAGTTGGCCAACTACCACAACCACAGTTACGCTACAGTAAGAGAATCCGTAGAAATTTTAACAAGTTCCAATTGCTGCAATGGCAACGATGGGGCAGTCCTCAACCGCCAATGGCGAAGAGTATATATAAGAGGGAAGAAACAAGAAACATCAGTTTCGAGCGACTTCACACACTGTGATGCTGGTGATCAAGCTGGGGCGCCCCAGAGGAAACTAGTTCAGCAATTTTGAAAACATGGAGTAATAAAAGGTTGTATATTTTATAAAGTTTTAATTAAAGTAACTTCATGGTTATAAATTATTTCAATGAAATCTATCATGTTTGAAATGATAAAATATTTTAATGTTCTAATTTCATATGTGAACTTCATGCATCTTAAATTAAGCCTGAGTGTATAGGAACTTTTATATTCTCTAAGAATTATCTGAGAATGATTCGCATCTGAGAAAGACTATATAATAAAGAATGAAGTTATCAGTTATTATGGTTTTAATAATCCACTAAGCTGGAAGTATCAAATATGACAATGAACCTAATTGTGTATATACACTACAAAAGTTCTGAAACGTTTCATGAAAACATGCTGTTTGCCATATAGCTTAATTTCGTGTTCAAAAAGCCTTTTTTAAATTTCAAGATGTGCAAAATTCTTCATATATATAATATATGTCAATTATTCTTTCTTACAACTACTCGGTACTCGGACAAAGTGCTACTCGGTGCAGCACTACATTACCTAAGGTTTAGGGGGTCTTTTTTGTAACAATTCAAACTGAATTTTCTTCATCTTCAGGAAAATTTACGTTTACAGTTAGCCTTCACTCCGCCTGTCGCAAAATTATAAGAGAAAGTTTCTAGGAAATGGTTTTGATGAAAACATAAGTGTTTTTTTAGATGAGAAATCCGCTTTATTTTTCCTCATCTTCGTAGTGTTGAGTGTTAACCTTTCATTTTAACCTTTCATTGTCAAAAAGGAGTTTTTGACACAACAGTTAAAACCATGGTTAAATCCGGATAAAACCGCCAATTGTCAAAAACTTGCCAAATCTGGAAATCGTGGAACGATTTTGAAAAAAAAAAAAAAAATAATTGTTCAGACATTTTTAGAGATGAAAAATACTTACAACCTTATTTTTCATAAAAATTTGCTGTCACGACCCTAGAATAATGTATAGTAGAAATCTTGTCTTCTAGAAAACTGCTTGAATGATTTTGATCAGAAATTATAGTTAGTAATTTCATATGATGATTTCCTTATTTCCAGAAAAATTAGCTTTCAGTGGTAACTTGTGCTGTGCACTGGGTAAGCAAATAATAAATATAATTGTCTTTAAACAAATCACTGTATCTACACAATGAGTGATTTTTACAATGAGACCATGGGAACTCGGTCAACCAGTTACTAAAATAAATAAATAAGAGAGAATGCAAGATGGTGGTTCTGAGGTGGGCATTTTTTCTCACCTTTTTTAATGTATGTACAAAAATTAGTTAAGCATTTTATGTATAACAAATTTCGTTACATAAAAATCTTAATTTGTGTGACATCATTACAGTTATTTCATCTATTGAGTTTATTTATTAATATATTTAATGTTAGTATATTAAGTCTATAAATTTCCAGTTTTAGTCTATATATTTAAGGTAAAAAGTTGTTGTGAGGCCTGAAAATTTCAGTAATTATGTATGATGTAGTACCTGAAAGAACCTTATTTATTATACATATAATAAATTATTTTAATAAAATATTAGTAACTTTATAATTGGAATTCCCAAATGTGTTTGAATTTTTTGGAGATTAAGGGAATTTTCGACGATGTCTGGTTACCTGTCTTTAGGGCAATTTATGGACAGATCAATCCAGGTTAAAATTTTATCAGCTTCTATAATGTGACAGGATTTGTGTTTACTTGTTAGATAATAGGTCTTTTACTCAAATTTATGAGAGTGGGATTCAGTTTTGACAGAAATTCTGGGTACCTGGACACCCCTCACAAAAAAAAAAAAAAAAAAAAAAGGCATAGAAAATTTTGACATTTTTAATTTTGTAAATTTAAAAGAAAGGGGGGGGGGGTTAGTTTCTGGAATATTACGACAGGAGAAAATGTGTAAAGACTATCCTTGTGCATTTTCTTATACTCATATCCAGTGGCGCCAACTTATATAGGCCCGTGGGGCACGAGCCCACCCAATAATTTGCTCTCCCAGCCCACCCAATTCTCATATTCTGATTTATTATTTATTTATATTATTGAAACTAAAAAGCGTGTTCTTTAAAAAAAGTTAGGAATACAAGCCATAAAATTACCTTCAGCAGACTGACAGTTAAATGTATATCAGATTAAAACTTCATATTTTCAAATGAATTCTGATCAGTGTAAATTCTTATAATATGTATTTGGTTTCAAGAAAAGAAATTTTTGGTGATAGCAACAGACGTTTCACGGAAAATATATTGCATATCCTCCTTCACCCTGCAGTGAAACTTTGCCAGACAAAGATCCATTCTTACTTCCATCATAACTTTATACATTAAATAGTATTGAATTAATGTATCCTTATCCACCTTCATCTCTTTTCAAAATTAAAAAAAATCTGGAGTGACACTCCTCGTCTTTCCTAATATAAAGTAACTAACGGTTGTATAGAAAAAGTAAAGTAAGAGAGGTCCTTAAATAAACAACAGAGAAAATAATAATAAAGTGTTTCAGTATTTTCTATATATAGTATGTTATTTATTTTAACGTTATTGTACTTTAAAAAATTTGAGCCCATAGATCATAATGATAAAGAATATTTCATTCTGTCCCTGTAAAAATCTATAAACCCTAGATTCATCAAAATCTATACATTTCGTGCAACAGTGACCTATAACATGTGTATAAACTTTCAGCTGAATTGGATAAAACACTATCGTCTAAGATGATATCGCACTTTAAAAAATTTGAGTCTATAAAGAATTTTTCGTTGTGTACCTGTAAAAACTATGTGCTATATTCTGTAACATTCATACAGTTCATGTGACGAGGATCTATAACATAACATGTAGTGTAAATTTCTAGTTCATTTGAATAAGACGTTTAGACGCTGCCTAAAACTTAAACTCATCTAATAATTTAAACCCATAGGCCATAATGATAAAAAAAAATTTCCTGTGTCCCTGTTACAAACTTATAAGTGCTAGAGTCCCCAATATTTATATAGCTCGTGCAATGGTGACCTATAACATGTACATGAATTTTCAGCGGAGTTGGGCAACGTATTTAGATATCACACTTTAAATAATTTCAGCCCATAGACCATAATAATGAAGAATATTTTGTTGTGTGCCTGTGAAAATCTATAAGTGCCTATATTCACCAAAATCTATAGAGTTCGTGTGAAAGTGACCTATAACATTTGTATAAATTTTCAAATTATTTGAATAAGGTGTTTAGGCAGTATCGCACTTTAAATAATTTGAGCTCATAGACCATAATGATAAAGAAGTTTTTGTTGCATCCCTGTAAAAAACTATAAGTTCAGCAAAATCAATAGGGTTCATGCTACGGTGATCTACAAACTTGCAACATATGTACCAACTTCCAGCTCATTAGAACAAAGTGTTTAGATGGTATCGTATTCACTCACACACATTCACATAAGCGCATTCATACATCACCGTAAAAATTTAAAAAATTTCTCAGAGGACCTCAAAACGTATAGCTACACCAAAATCTCAAATTTTTGTCATGATTACAATACTTTCCTTACATAGTATTTTCGGAAAGTAAAAATCTCTATAGCATTGTTCCTTTACCCAAAAATATTTGAGCCCATCCAATTTTTTTCAAATGTTGGCGCCACTGCTCATATCATTCTTACTCTCACATTGTTTTTAGTAAGCTATGCCAGCTATTAAAAAAGGCATCTCTTATATGAAAGATAAACTTCATACAAGAGACATATATAACATATCAGTCTTAAATGCACTGGAAGAAAAAATTACAAATTTAATGTTAAAAAGCCTAAAAAATTTTCAATTACAATTGACTCTGTGAAATCCACAGCTTCATTCCTTATGTAAACGAAAAAAAAAAAATTACAATGAATAACTAACCTAATTTCTATATATATATATATATATATATATATATTCTAATAATCATAATTGTGAATAATTTTTGACAGAGATTCAATCAAATTGTGGCAAAAAAAAATATTTTTATCAAGTATTTATCAAAATATACATTTTTATGAATTTTTTTAAATTTTCGAAAAATTTGCTGGCTATCTGTCTTGATGTTTAAGAATTTATAATTGTTTATTAATTAATGTTGACTGAGAATACAGATATTTCAATTTTTATGTAATATGTAATCTTTTGTTTATTTATTTATTTTTGTTTTGTTTTGTAAGAATAAATGTTTAATTTTTCAAAATGTGAATTTTGATTTTATTTATTTATAAGTATTTAAACTTTTTTGTGCTGTCGGATGTTTGTGGTCAGGGGCTACCTACCCCTGATTTCAGAGGTTTTAATGTAATCCATCTGTAATTTAATTTCATATTTTGTGTGAAGTTCTTTAGTTGTTTACCTGTCATTCAGATGATATGTAAATGTATGTACTGAAAAATAAATTAAGGCTTCTGGTCTAAATAAATTGAGTTTTATGCAATATTTCAAGGTTTTTTTATTTGTAATTCTAAATTTCAGGATTTTTATTTTTGAGTCATAATCACCCTTGTTCTGTTTAACTAATATTGTTTCATGTTTAATATATGAAGTACTTATTTTTTTCATTGAAAACCCACATTTCATTCTTTGTGTGTCTCTGACTCGAGTTTTTTTTTTTTTTTTTTTTTTTTAGTTCATTGCAAACATTTGTGAAAAGTTACTCTCTACTTTTAATATATTTTCCTTCCTTAAGTATTATAGGTATTAAATGAATTTTTCTTATGCAAGTGTAATTTATTTATACTACAATCTTCCCAAAAATTACAACTCAGTTTTTGCTCCAGCTCCTGTATAAAATCAATTTTTTGTATACATATAGTTTGTGATATACCATTATCTTTGCAAAAATGACAACTAACTCTTTCCATGTGCTGTAGTATCTTCTAGACATTCTCTTAAATGAACAGATATGTTTGCTACATGCCTACATCCACATACAGTATAGGATCCATTATCCAGAAAGCTTGGGACCTGGGATATTCTGGATAAGGGGTTTTTCCGTAATTCGGAACACTTTATTATATGTATTAAAATGGTACAAAATAATTTCATAAATAGCAGTAATAAACATGAATAATATATATGTAAACACTTTACCTATATATTTGTTCATTTAATAAATTATTACCACATAATAAAGAAAACATTCTTAATTAGAATTTCAAACTATAAATAATAATAGTAATAATAAATGAAAAATAAATAAACATATATAAAATTTCATTTTGGACGTGAGAGTAAAATCTTTTCATTTGGATTTTGCAAAAAATTCTATGATTTTTTTTCTCTGCTCTGATACTAATAGTTCATAAATGTTTCAAATATTTTTAGCTCAATTCTAAATATTTTATGAAATGAATTCTAAAAGTAATGGAAATTAATAAAAACTATTTAAAAATTTTATAACAATTTGGGACTTCATGCATACGACCTGAGTTCAAGGATAAAATTCATTTGCTATTGGGCACTTTAAGAAGTATGTGTTATTAATGTTTATCTATTAAAAAATACAATAAAAATTCATTTTGTAACCTAAATTTGCAAAATTTTCTGTAAATATTTGGACAATTTTGTGCTCACCATATTTCCTCAGAATAACACCGTAGCATTAAAGAAAGTAGGTTGTAAAACTATAATTCTGACCACTGCTATTGTATAACTTTAATTCTTAAATTTTACGATAATTAAAAATTTTGGTAGTTAGCATTTTGCATTCTGGATAACGGATCCTATACTGTATTGTGGATTTGCTGTGTTGCATTTGCTATCAAATGACAAACTCTTGGTGACACTTTCAAATCTTACCAAAATCCAAATTTAATATTCTTTAACAATTATATTTCAGCCCATTTTATAAATACCAAAAAAATTTTCTTTTTAATTATATTTTGATAAATGCTTAATAAATATTAGCTTTTTAATAAGATCAAATTTATGGTGATATAATGCTGATACTCTGAAACAATGGATCATTAGTGTAACTCATGTTTTGAAAAGTCCTTTATTTATAATTTTTTCGACATTAATATGTTAACAAAGGAAGCTTTGCAAGTTTGTCATGTGGATTTCATACATATTTTGAATAATTTTCTCTGCTCAAATATTTTAGAGTAATCCGAACAGTTTTTTCCTGCAGAATTGAATTTTAGAGAAATTGTAAACCCCTTGAAGAGTGGACAATATTTACTCGCTGACACCTGTGGTCCATGTTATTCTAAGGGAAAATTTATTTCCATAATTACTTTTGCAATTTTTTTTATTTTATTTTTATTTTTTTAATTCTGTTTCCACTTTTAGAAAATTCACAACCTTTAAATTAGTACCTACTAATTTTCAAAAAAAAATTATATTATGAGTTCAGAAATGCAAATTTTTACAAATTATATTTTTCTCATTTTTTAACCGCAAAATGAAGTACTAAAAAAAAAAAAAAAAAATGTCAGTGAAATTAGGTATTGTCTGCTCTTAAGCAGGGTTGGCTAGATTTTACCTGACCCAAAAAAACCCAGGTGGGTTTTTTTTAAATCCTTGTTTAAAATTGTACTTTTGTCTAACTTATAATAAACAAACAAATATTATATACATTATTATGACAGGAAAAAAGAATTTTCAGAAATATTGGAGATTCTTAAGCTGCTCTATCAAAAAAAAAAAAAAAAATCCTGAAAAATTTCCCATGAAAAAAAAAAAAAAATGTATAATTATCTTATTAAAACAATAAAAAATTATATATATATATATATATATAAAGCAAGAAAAGACAGGGTTGTTTGCCAATGTAAAGAAAACTGTAAAATATAATATAATTTTTTTTAATGAAAATTCTAACAGTGCTGTTATGTAATGTAGAGGGACAATAATTAAAAATGTTTTATGAAAATCTCTTGACTACAAAAAGTTCAATAAAGCAACATGAAATAATTATTAAAATCCAATTTTTTGTTGCAAAAGGCCAGATAAAATTTTTTTAGAATATTTAAAGTACAATTATTTAACATTTAAAATTTCTTTAACTTAATAATAAAGACTTTTTTAATTTTAAAATTAAAATTTTGATTTTAATGAATAACTAACAATATAATTTTTTAAATTATCTTATTATGAATGATATACTTAATGTTGAAAAAAAGGAAGAAAGAAAATATTCCTAAATACTCTGAAAAAACCCTGATTAAACTCAATAAAAACAAAAACCCTACTAGGCTGGATTTTTTTCTGAAAATATCTGGGTTTTTTCCAACCATTCTCTTAAGTAAATGTTAAACTTGCGAAGTAAATACATATTGCTTCCTTCCTATAATATGGAAATCTTTCATTTTCTCATACTTTAAATCAATTCATCTCTACATTTCATAGTAACGCATTTTGATAGCTGTCATCTTGAAAAGAAAAATGTGCAGTCACTAATAATTAACTACTAAAACTATTGCTATTATTTATTTTATCTTTAAAGACAAAAATTATTTGCAATTATTGCAATATATATATTGAATAATCAGAATTAATATTTTCCAAAAAGTTACAAAGTCGTCGAATTTTAAAGTGTTGCAAACCTTTAAAGTGAAAGTTTATAAAATATGTTGGGCATGTTTCTGATTTTACAACTGTAAAGGAAATGAAAACTGTCAGTTCTATATTCTATGAAAATTGGAAATGTCTCAATTTCAAACATTGTTTAGAAATGTGGGTATTGAGTTTTACAAAATTAAGTTTTTCAGAACTCTTGTTTCCTTAAAATAAACATTTTTTTTCCATTTTATGGGATATAGCTTATCTTTCATACTGCAGCTGCTATCGCCATACATCCTATATCATACACCTACATATTTTATGAAAATGAAAGATAAACTTTGATATTATAACGAGGAAAAAAAGTCACTTTTTGCTGTAAATTTCAGTCTAATAACTCGTACTTACAAAAATGCATTTTTTTTTTTTTTTTTTTTTTTTTTTTTTTAATAATTTAAAACTATAATTCGCAATTTTTTTAAAAACTGCAGTTGTTTTACAGTTACCATTTGTCACCAAATTAAATGTGAAAAGTCTGCAATATTTTTGAAGTCGCCGCACAACCATTAATAATTCTGCAGTTCTTACTAAGTCGTGAACTTTAGTTTAAAATTTTTGCAGTTTTTATTAAGTCGCGAACTTTACTTTAAAAATTCCACATTTTTTTTTAAGTCATAAACTTTACTTTAAAAATTCTACAGTTTTTAATAAGTCGCGAATTTCAGTTTAAAATTTTTGCAGTTTTTATTAAGTCATGAACTTTCCTTTAAAAATTCCACAGTTTTTATTAAGTCATAAACTTTACTGTAAAAATTCTACAGTTTTTACTAAGTCGCGAACTTTACTTTAAAAATTCTACAGTTTTTATTAAGTCATAAGCTTTACTTTAAAAATTCTGCAGTTTTTTAAAAGTTAAAAGCACATTATTGGAAATACTGCAGATTTATTACAGTTTTGGGTTTTTTCTGTGGAAAAACTGCAGAATTTTTTAGCTGGGTTTTCTCTATTTAAAAAAAAAAAAAAAAAAAAAAATACTGTTGCCATTTTAAATTTATCATGTCTTCCACTTTCTTAAATTACATAAACATTAATTCACATAAAAACATGAATTTTGGCTATTACACAAGATATTACCAAAAATAAAATGTGTGCAATTTTTAATTTATTTATTTTTAAACTTAGAAAGAAACTTAAAAATCTTAGTTAAAATTTTCAAAATTACTAAACAAATATATAAGAAAGTTTTTCATTTTATCTGAGTCTGCCCCTAATTTAAAATAATTTGACTGAAAAAAACCCAGAAAAACATGCTTGAAGTTATGTGATTTATAAAGTACTTAACTATTAACAATGTAAGTAAAGTTTTTTCTTTTTTTTTTTCTACTCTTAGGTTAATAGTCTAAAAAGAGTCGGGGGTAATGATATATATTCCATCACAGTTGGAATATTGAAGCGCCTCTTATCAAATGAAGTAGCTGAGCAATTTAGCTGGGCTGGCCAGAAGAAGAAGTTACCATTCAAAGATCTTTCCATTTTCAAATTAATATTAGGTTTGTATGTTTTATATCAGTGTATGCAAAATTTTCCATTGTATTATTATTATTTTTTTCCCAGTGGTTTGCATAGCGAAAACACAATTTCAGGGGTGCTAAAAGTCTGCCTTTGTGCATATGTTAAATATTTACAGCATAAAAATATTTTTAGGGGAAAATATTGTTTTAGAGAAAGAATTTAGGTTAATTTATTAAGTTTTTTTTTTTAATTATTATTAATATTTAAGGGTAGAATGTGAATATTAAATAAGGGAGTAAAAAGCAGTAATACAGCACAAGTAGTTTTTGAAAAGTTAATTTTTTACATGTTTTTCAATTTTTTGTGCTGAAATAATATTTTAATGCATTTCTCTTATCACAATGACCAAAATATTTTTCCATTTGTTTTATCAACTTCAGTTTTATTTACAAATTATTCTGAAGTGAAAATAAATAAGACTATAAGGCTGAATAAAATGGGCATGAGTGTAACATGAAAGCAGGAACACATCAAATGTATGTTGAATTTAGTATGAGAATAATTCTATTGTTCTTGTTCCTCCGAATATCGTTCTTTCCAGTTTACTTTCTTTAATTAATCTGATTGATGTCATAAGATTAAAAAATACAACTCTTCTTTTACTAAATTTCTTGGTTTATTTAATTTTATAAACATTATTTCTTTCATGCTCGATTCATACCTACTTTACTGTCAGTTGATTTGGCATGCTCAAGTATTTTTACATGAAATAATTGATACATATATTTAAAATTTACAGTGTTTGATTTACAAAGTTTTTGTTGATATTCATTTGATGCTAGTATTTAGATGCGTTTTTCTGCAATTAACATTTTGGTTTAGCCAAACTGCATTGGTGGAAAAATAAAATCACTATTACGCTTGGGCCTAAAAAAGTGCTGCAGGTATTAAGGAAACGTGTTTGTCTGAATGAATCGTACAAGGCTTGTGACCAGGTGTTTTTCACTTAATATTTTATTAGAAATGATAAAGGATGCAAAAAAAATTAGTGCATTTGTCTCCCTGCTCTTTATCTACACTGCTGTTTTTTCCATGTACAATCTAGAAATATTTCTGATTATATATTTTAATGAGACAGCCACATATCAAAGGCCTGCACACAAATTGTGGGGCCTAAAGCAGCAGCAAAAATAGGGATAAATTTTCAAATGAAAAGGCTGCCCAAACACATTTTCTTTCAGACTTGACTGAATCGGCAGAGCATAAGTTTTTAAAATGAAATCAGACTAGAAAATTAAACTTAAATTAATGTAATTATTTCATAGACATATTTTTTTCCAAATCAAGTATCAACTTAAGATTACTGTATTTTCCTGTGTGTGGTCCAAAGCAACGTATAATCTGCAGGGTGTTATTTTTAGCTTTGAAAAAAAAAAAAAAAAAAATCTGATAATTTACTCTGCTGTATAATGTTGCTAAAAATCATTATCAACATACAAAATATTGATAAACTGGCATTTCGTTTAAAAGATAATTATTTTGTAAGATAAATATAAAATTAACTATAATTTTTTTTAAATTATCTTATTGTTATGATAAAAGTTTTAATAACAAATTAACATAAACAGAAGCATATTGCCATCAGGCTAGAAAAGAGTATATCTTAGAAATGAAGGCCACTTCTACTAGCACAAATATGTCGTACATGAACCCAAATCACTATTGGCTTGGTAGTTTACGATTTGAAGGTTTAATATAAATTTCTGTTATTAATCTGCTGCCTGACACGCTTTAAAAATAATTTTTGGGTGATAATTTGCACTTAATTTTTTTAAAAGATAATCCACAGATTATATGCGGAAAAATACAGTACTTTTCTATAAATTCATTTTGATTTTTTTTCTTTCTAAAAAGCTTTATAGCTTTGAAGATGGTATCTACTGAATAAAAGAGGTAAGAGGAAGTGGGAAGGGGAAACAGAGCAATGTAGAATCATTAAAAAGGAAATGACTTTATATGAACTACAACTAATTTTAAAAATTATATTTAAATTATATAAATAAACATACACTAAAAAATAACTCTTTTTTTTTTTTTTTTTTTCATGTTTAATTTATTTTTCCCAATGAAGTGATAAATGGCTTGTTTGCAAAGCCATGACCCAAATAAACTAAAACGCCCAGTTTTATTTGGCAATGTCGTAACATAATCCCCCACCCTGGACTTTATTTTTCTCTCCCCTTTCTTCTTAATTTCAGGGATAAGATTTTTCAGTTGATTTCAGCTTTTTTGTAAATTTATAAAATAGCTTTTCAGCTATTCCTTCCTTTTTTTTTTTTTTTTTTTTTTTTTGTTTCTGATGTGTGTTTCTTCATTTTTTGTACATTGAAGGTTAAAATAAATATGTATTACTCTAATATAATATATTTTGTCATCAAAATTGTAGTATTTTACTTCAATGTCTTATCGTTGCATACAGTTTCAGCTTTTTTGTATGTTTGCTAATTTCATCCCTGTAACTTGATTATGATGTTAATATTTATTTTCAGAAACAGTCAGATGTCATCGTCCAGCAGTTACAGAAGTGGAAATTTCAGAACTTGTGTCAAAGTGGCTTGTACAAGCTAAACTTAGAAAAAAGAGAGCTACAGAGTAATTATTTTTGTAATTTATTTTATATCCATAAATATGTTCAGATAAACAATACAGGGGTGATTGTGTTCAGGTATTCTTTTCATTTTCATTACCAGAATTCCAGTTTTTCTAATAGTTAAAATCATTAAATAAGAACTATAATATCAAATACATATGACTGCTAAGCCTAATTAAAATTAATATTTTTCATATTGAGAGAATTGGAGTTCTGTAATAAATTATGTTCTCTACCCATATAAAAACTTTTTCTTGCTAAAATTTCATTTTTTTTTTTTTTTTTTTTTAATTCTTAAGTACTCTTAGCAATAGAAATAATAATCAATATGAAAAAGAATAAATTTTCATGCATATTTTTAATGCCTGTATCCATGCTTTTATGCAATAATTGCACAAACATTTAAATTTTATTCTTATCAAACTAACTTTAAGTCTCTCTCTCTCTTTTAAACTGATTATCTCAAAGGTAAGAGTTTTATTTAAGTAATTTGAACAAATAAATTATGCAAGGCCAGTTTGGCAAAAATTAGATTCAAAAATTCGAGCACAGGTCTCAATCCTATGCCCTTGCAGAATTCTAATACAAATCACTTCTGAAATTCAGATTTGAGATTCCCTGCTCCACAATGAGAGTCTTGGGAAAATAACCTGTTATTGACAATCACCTTCAGTCTAACTTTTTGTATAACTTTTCATGGAAGTCTCACGAAAATGGCGGGAAAAAAAAAAGAAAAAAAACTTTAAATGTTTCTAGCAAATTGCTATGAACCTTTGCAATCTTGACTCTTAAATTTAATATTTTTTTTTACAACTTGATCTAGAGTGAATTTTTACTAAATCATAGTTTTTCTCTTTTAGGAAGATCATGCAGAATAATACAGAACGTGGATAAAAATAAATTTTTAAGTTTGCTTGTATATATATTTTTATGCAGATGTTTGTAAATAAATATTTTCTGAATTTTGCAATCTGTTTCATTATTATTATTTTTAAATGTGTTCTTATGTAGTTTTCTTCACAGAATTTACTGCTGGTAATTGCCTACTTAATTCAAAATAATTTCTAAAAATTATAAATCTTAAAAATAATATTAATTATAAAATGATAAAAAGCATTGAAAATTTTGCATATTAAGCATTAAGTCTTTACAGGCCTGATACAACTGTTCGACTTCATAAATTTAAAATCTGACAGTAATTAATTTCATTTATAATAAAATTATTTATTGCATTATTTTTAAAAATTTTCAAATTTTGCTGTAGAGTTACAAAGAGTTTGGTGACCAAAGACTGGGAAATCGTAAGAAGGATTGTGGAGCCTTAAAGCACTCTATCATGAGTGCCCAAATTATCCTTTGAGAAAAATAATGTCTATTTTATTTAATTATACTTTTAAATTCTAATTCATGAATTTCTTATTTATAAAAACAGAATTTAAAAGGTAGATATGCAATATTTAATAGAGGATTACTTCTCCAGAGATTAACGTGGGGGGTTTGGGTGACCTTGGCGTTGACACTTACTGATATGAGAGCCTGGGTTTTTGCCCGTATGCCACATTAGAGGCCTGCACGGGCCGAAATTTTGAGGCCTGGTCCGGCCCAGACCAAAAAACGATAAAATCGACCCGACCCGATTCAAAAATATGTAAAATACCCCCCCCCCCCCCCCCCAAAAAAAAAAAAGCAGTCTTTTCTGTGAAAAAGATTTTTAGTATGTGTTTTGCAGAGGTGTTGTGTAGCCAAGCAATAGAATGTTCTTTGACAAAACTGCTGAACTTTTACAAGATAATTATACATGAAAAGAAAATCATTGTGACATACAACGCACAAATACAGACAGAAAGTCAAACCGAAAATATTAGCATTCATTAAACAATATAGGAAAGTATTTAAAATGGTTAAGAATATTAAAAATGCACTTTCAACCATTTCTACTATACCATAATGTATCCAAATCTTTCATGTAATCCAGAAAACAAAACTTTAGTGCTAATCCAACTATATTCAATAGAAAAGATCCTTTTGCACATGCTAAAAATGATACTACTTTCATCCAGTGCACTGGAGAAAAGAAAAGGGAGCCTTAGAGAAAAAGTTACAGCAGAAGTATTTTTATAACCTCTATATCACCTAAACTCCACAGACCATAAGAAACAAAGCCTTATACACAGTAATGAATCTAATTCCTTTTGTTTGTACATGTGTGCAAACTGGTAGTGACATGCATAATATTTTTGAATAGAAAACCATCTAATATTACTTTAAATAAATTATATTAATTTGGAGACACACTAAAAATATTTGCAGAAAATCAGATCGTGAACAGACAGGCTGATAGACAATTAAATTGAAGTTACACATTTTTTAACAAAATAAAATTTTATGTGACATATTCCAGCCTGAAAAATAATGTAAAATAAATGATTGAAGAAATATTTTATCCTTTTTCGTTGATTAATGAGAAAACTAGAAAAAGATTCGGGCCGACAGGACCCAGAAAAAATTTCATTTAGGCCCGTCCCAGCCGGAGTGTACACAAAGAAAAAACAGCCCAGCCCGAGAACAAACTGATCTGAAAAACTCGGGCTGTAAGCCCGGCCCGTGCAGACCTCTAGGCCACATGTTATGTGTTATGTTACAAAAACGTAACTGTCAGTATGTTTAACTTTTGCAATAAACATTCCTGAAATATTGCAGAAAGATTTCATTAAAATGTATCTGTTATGTTTATGTTACATTGTTAGGCATGAAAACACTTTTCAGATACCTATATGAAACGTCAATGACTGAACAGTCATGTGTCTAAAACATTTCAGAAATGTTTCTTTGTTATAAGCAGAATCGATGAAACCTAACTGTTACGTTTCTGTTTTTTTGTTACGATTGAGGACATTTCTACGTTTATGAAACTAATCTGAAAGCAAACTGAAACGTTTTGAAATGTTTCTGTAATGACGATAATATTTCAATGTTACATGATTGTTATGTTTCTGAAACATTTTGTGCTGTTAGGGGAATGCTAATATTTTCGACTCGATTTTCTGTCGTCCTTTGAGTCTTTTGTACGTCTGTAATAATGAATTTCTGTTTATATGTAATTATCTTGTAAAAAGTTCAGCAGCTTTGTTAAAGGACATTCTGTTAATTGGCTATATAAAATCTCTACAAAACACATACTAAAAATTCTTTTCATAGAAAAACATGCATTTTTTTTTTATTTTTTTTTTTTTACATATTTTTGAAACGGGCCGGGAGGGGCTTGGGTCTCAAAATTTCAGCCCGTGCAGACCTCTATCTTGACTAGCTAGAAATTTGAAACTTTTAGAAAAGCTCAGAACACGAGAACAATGCATTTTTTTTTATTACTTTCAGCCAATTATTATGGGTTCCCGCTGCCTTCGGTGTCGTTTAAACATACCTGGTAACTTTTATAATTTATTCCGGAGTACTGTTAGCTTCACCCTTTTTTCACACCAGTATGATTGTAGAGAAATTTTCTCCAATATGTAATTACGATGAAATAAGAAGAAATGTGCTTTTAAAATATACTGGTACGAATAAAGGGCGAGGTTAACAGTACTCCGGAATAAATTATAAAAGTTACCAGGTATAGTCGGTAACAAAAGTCTCCGAACACTAGCAAAAATTCCTATGTAAAAAAAGTAAAGTTAATACTGTTTTGTTAAATAAATCCTTGTCGAATCGTGTTCTTAGACTGACTAAGAACAGGATTCGACAAGAGCATCGACGGCAGACATCAGTGTTATGCTTCACTGAAATAATTTAATCTTGTGTAATTTTAAGCAACAACAACAACAACAACGAAAAAAAAAAGGACTGAAAGGTGGTGTAGTTACGTTGCAAATTTTGTTTAAATTTGTGTTTATATCGGCTGAAAGGTAGCGCTGATGCTGATATGCTGTCATTTTCTTTGTTTATGAAAAAGTTTATCTTAAAATATAACGGTCATAACTGCATCATTTTTTAAATTCTGTGAATATTACACGAAATGTTGTTTGTTATCGGTCGGAAGGTAGCGTTTTTTATTGTAAATTCCTCTGAATTTTCCTTGCCTATGAAACACTACACATCAAAATCTATTGTTTATAAGTGCACCATTTTTTTCCTACTGATGTTTTTGTGTGTATTAGTAGTAGTTTTTGTGTGTATAGGCCGATAGGTGGCGCTAATACGCTGTATTTTTCTTTGATTCTGAAAAAACTATATGACACACTTCCGGTTATCCAATTTTCACCAAAAGTTCAAAAAATCATATGTACACCAGACCAGCCTCAATTCTAAAGTTTCGTAGTTCTATCTCTTTTTTTTTTTTTTTTTTTTTTTTTTTTTTTTTGAGACATGATAGTCAGAAGATTTTCCATGTACACAGAAAGATACATACAAATTTTGTCGGCGGCTGTTTTGTCGGGGCTGTTTTGTCGGGGGCTATTTTGTCGGGGCTGTTTTGTCGGGGCTGTTTTGTCGCGGGGCTATTTTGTCGGAGGCTATTTTGTCGGGGCTATTTTGTCGGGGGCTATTTTGTCGGGGCTGATTTGTCGGGGCTATTTTGTCTTGGGGCTGTTATGTCTGGGGCTATTTTGTCTGGAGCTATTTTGTCGGGGCTATTTTGTCGGGGCTGTTTTGTTGGGTCTCTTTTGTCCTTTAGGCTCATTTGTCGGAGCTATTTTGTCGGGGCCGTTTTGTCTTGGGCTTATTTGACGGGTCACGTGTGTGTATATATAATATATGTGTGTATGTATGTATGCATGTGTTAATAGATGCTTTTGAAAGATATATATATATATATATATATATATATATATATATAAATTATATATTCAAATATAAAAATTTTATTTTTTGAAAATTTTATTTAAAATAAAAATTTATTTTTAAAACTCATAATACAAATTTATTAATTTTTATTTTTTTAATGTATAAGAAGTTTTTAATTAAAAAAAAAAATCTTATGATTTCGAGTACATATGTTAATTAACTAACACACAAACGGATAAACCATATCAGTTTTATGATTTTTAGATTTCTCACACATCAAAACGTGTAGAAATGTAAAAAAAAAAAAAAAAAAAAAAAATAAAGATGAAAATTTTTATGATTGCCTGAGATCCCTATACCTATAGCATGATGGGAAACGAAAAATTTACTCAGATTGATAAATATTTTTATATATATTCTTTTTTTAATGGAGATTGCTTTAAAAATGGCATATGTGAAAGTTTAAATATGTAATTGATTTATTTATATAATAAAGTAATTTATTATTATAAAAACAACTTTTTCCCTCTATTACCTAATAATAATTTGAAAATGATGAACCATATGTGTTTTTGGTATTTTCAATTAAAATTTTTTCTACATATTTTACCCCTATTTAATTGATACGATTCAAAACAAAATATTTTGCTTGATTGGAAAACAACAACAACAAAAAAATAAATAAATAAATAAATAAAATAAATAAATAAATAATCATAATGCTTTATATCAAAATTAACTTTTCTAGCTATCACTTATTATTCCTTTTAGAGTGAGGCAGGATAACAGATTTGCAAAATAATAAGAACAATGCCTATAAAATAGAATATTAAAAAATATTAAATAGAACATTAAAAGTATTATAAGAAAATAAATAAATAAAAATGCATTTTAAAAGCTATGTTTCAAAGTGAGTATGTGATGAGTACAAATGTTTAGTACAGTCGGTAACAAAAGTGTCCGAACACTAACTAGCAAAAATTCCTACGTAAAATAAATACACTTCATACTGTTTTGTAAAATAAATCCTTGTCGAATCCTGTTATTACTCAGTGTGAGAACATGATTCGATAAGGATTTATTTAACAAAACCGTATGAAGTGTACTTTTTTTACACAGGAATTTTTGCTAGTGTTCGGACACTTTTGTTACCGACTGTATAAAGACTGAAATCTATGTGAAATAAAGGTAGTGTTCAAACAAATGAAATTCATACATAAGTTGTTTGAACGCTTTCTCACATTCATCTGTCCGCAGGAACTTCTGTTTGGCTTCCGTCAGCTTGTGGAGTGGTCTGGCAATATTTGAGAAACAATTGACAAACCTCCTGTAGTAAGTACATAATCCCAGGGAACTTCGTAGTTGGTGTACCTTTTCAGGGCGACTCCAATTCTCGACTGCAGAGATCTTCTCAGGATCAGTTCTCACACCTTCAGCAGAGATGATATGGCCGAGATAACTCACTTCACGACGGAACAAGTTGAAATTGCTAGGATTCAATTTCAGGTTCGCCTTTTTCAGTTTCTCCAGCACCTTACGTGTGTTTCGTAGATTGTCTTCAAAGGTGCGCCCCAAGATGATAATATCATCCAAATACACCAGGCAGGCTTCGTAGGAAAGTCCTTTCAACACTGTCTCCATCAGGCGCTCGAAAGTGGCAGGTGCATTACATAATCCAAATGGCATAACTTTAAATTGCCATAGTCCTTGTCATGTGGTGAATGCAGTCTTCTCACGAACGTCAGGATGTAATTCTACTTGCCAGTAACCGCTCTTCTGATCCAAAGTCGAGAACCATTTATTTCCAGTAAGTGTGTCCAATGTGTCGTCAATTCTAGGAAAAGGGTAACTCTCTTTCTTCGTGATGTCATTCAAACGACGATTAATTCACGCAAAATCTTGTTGAACCGTCCTTCTTTCACACCAGTACTATTGGAGAGGCCCAAGGACTCGTTGATGGTTCGATGATGTCATTACGCAGCATTTCATTCAGAAGCTCAACCACCTATTCCTGTTTAGCAAATGGAAGTCTTCTTGGATGTTGTTTGGTTGGAGGATGATTTCCTATATCAATTCAGTGCAGGGTGATGTTCGTTCTCCCGACGTCTTCAGGTGTTCGAAAAAAAAGGTCTTTGAATTCATAGATTAGCTTCTCCGCAGCATGTCTCTGTTCATTTTCTAATTCTACATTCCTGAGTAATTCCGTTGTTAATAACTCAGCAGTCTTAGATGTAGTTGATTGCGTGGGCCGGTTGATGCATGTGACAGGAGTACAGGTTACTAACACCTCATCCTCCTACACTGCCCTTACTTTATTGCTGATGTTTGCGACTCTCACAGGAATAATATTCTTTGAAAGATCAACCAGGGAAGAAGCCACCAGAACTCCTCTTGGGCTATTTGCCGTATTCGGGTATTCAATCAATCCATATTGGAAGTATTGCTTGATAGGAGGTATTTCTGAAACTATTGTCTCTGTGAGTGGAGGGATGGAGATTTCAGACTTGGTCGTTATCTGACAAATTGGCTGAATGTCTGGGTTTTCAGTGTTAAAAACAGCTATATCTTCGGAACTTGAATGCAGTTCATTATTCTTCAAGTCTAATTTGAAGTTAAACTTTCTCAGGAAATCAATTCCTAGTATTAAAGAATTTCTTAGATCTGTCACATATGCCATATGATGGTGACTGGCATTTCCAAATGTGATGTTTAAATTCACTTTTCCATTTATTCTGATTTCGTCACCAGTCACAGTTTGGAGTTTAACGCAGGGCGGCGTCCAAATGATCTTCTCTTTTAGTTCTTTAGCCAAATCCTTTCTAATGATGGTTACGTTGGCTCCAGTATCCAGAATCATACGGTAAGTGGTATTGTTAACTTGGCCATAAACGTAAAGCCCGTTATCGCCGCCACTCATCGATGAAACATAGAATACTGCAAAGTGGGGCTCTGTAATTTCTGGCAACCTCCGCCCCGCGAGATGGCCTTTTCTTAGTTTCCCTGCAGTGATGGTGAAGCCAGGTTATTTTCTTTAGTCGGTCGACCAGGGCAGTTTCTTTTCACATGTCCATCTCCTTCGCAGCCCCAGCATTTTATCTTCGGATCCTTTACTTCCTTATTACTTTCGAGGCTGCGCAATCTGTGAGACTTCTTTTCATTTCATTTACATCATCTGGTATACCATCTAATGAGACTGCACTGATGGTGGCGATATTTACGGGTGGCTTGTTGGGCTGACTCTAATTTAAGCGCGTAGCCTAAAGCTGATTCAACATCCCTCATGTTGAAGAGTCTAAGCGCTTTTTGAATTTCTGGATTCCGAACAGCATCGATAAAGTACTGATGGGCTAAGTCGTTTCGAGTGTCAGCATGGCAGTCGGAGAATGCTAAGTGTGACAGTCTCTAATATCCGCTGCCAGCTCTTGCAAACTTTCACCCGCTTCTTGGTAACGGGATTTTAGCTGGAGGCGACTATACAGTCCTTAGAACATTTTTCTCAGAAACGTAGCTCCAGTGCTCTAGTCATAGCCACGAAGTCGTTCCTCTCTTCTTGAGAAATGGATCTGAGTATCTCCGCTGCATCTCCCCGTAGTGCTGCTGCTAAGTGGACGGACTTGACAGTAGAGTCCCAGCCGTTAGCTTCAGCTACGATGGAAAACTGTGTCTTATATACCTGCCAGGGGGAACTGCCTCCGTAGGTGGACAGCTTAATAAATTCCTGATTCTGGCTTCTTTTTTTCTCTATTTTCAGTTTCCTGGGGTACGACAGCTAACTGCTCTTCCTGACTACAGATCTTCTTTTGCAGTTCATCTCCTAACACTTCCCTGATGCACTCTTCGTCTATTTTTCTCTCAAGATCTTCCTCCAGTCTCTTAAATTTACTTTCCATCTCTGAAAACTTTCCTTTCAGCTCTTGATACACATTTTCTTTAACTTTCTCTTAAAAATTTTCTTCTATCTTTATAAACTTTCTCTTCAATTTCATCCATTCTATTTTCCACAACTGATAATTTGCTTTCAATCACTTCGTTTAGAGTCAAAAGCTCCTTCTTCACCTCGTTTTGATTGCATTCAACTTTTTCTTGAATAGATTTGTCTTCTTCAGTCAAACTGACTTTCAGCTCTCTTTGCCCAGTTTCCATTATCTCTTGTGCTGCCTTCATTTCTTGACTTTCTATCTTCTGACGGCTATCTTTCATTCCACTCGTTTGAGCAGCTAACCTTTCCAGAAGATTCTTCATTTCTCGCTCCATAGCTCCAGTTATCACCATTCAATGACAACCCCACTCCTGACACCAGAAATGTTGCGTAGTTGGGGGTTCGTAAGTTGTCCGAGAATGAGAGGCGAAACTTGCAAAAATTCAGTAATTTATTCACAGAAAGTTCCAGAAAAATACAGATCTATACACCAAGTATCAGTTTCAATTCATCCAGAAAAACAGCTTAAACAACAACCGTCAATGGCAAATCCATAGTACAAACTGTATAGCAATAAAACGTAAAGCAAGTCTCATTCAAAGAGGCTCAATAGCTCTGCAAGCCTTAACTGCAGCTGACTGAGAACTCAAAAGCTTGGCGCGCTTGACGTCCTTTTATACTTCTCTATCGAGCCTCGATTTTTCGAGAAAAATCCCGTAACTCTGGCAGCAAATCGTATTTCAGCTTCCATATTTGGTATATCGATAAGGATTTTCTCGCCGAGGTCGCCAAGGAGGGAAAAAGTCGCCAAATACATTACCTGCCATATTGGGGCTTTTTAATGCATTTTTAAGGGAAAATTAGGCTATTTTAACGCTAAAACAACCTAGAAATGCAATATTATCATTTTATCAACTTACTAAGCTTCTTTGAAAGAATTTTTTCAAAAATAAATACAATTATTTACAATTTCGTAATCATATATATATATATAAGAAGGTTTTGTTTTAAATGAACTTGCAGTATGATAAAGAGGCATATTTGTTTGTTGGCAATTTTTTTTTTTTCCAATCAGTAAAAATAAGTTGTCCAAAAAAAAAAAAAAAAACAGAAAAGTATAATAAATTTGTCAAGTATTTAAAAACAAATTAAAAACTGAATGTTTAAAAAGTAATTATATTTGCAAATATATATATATATATATATATATAGTATTTGGCGCATCCATTCTCCAAATATATCAGCTGTTGCGACTGAAAAATGTAAAAATAAATTAAAAATAAATCTCCGATCTCGGAATCGTTTTGAGATTTGATCTCTTCATAATTCACAGTAAATATGACGAAATTCAAGAATAATTTGGGAAATTATATGATTGGTCCGTAATATAATTTTCTAAAATATTAAGTTAATCGGACCATTATATAATATATCACTTTTTTTTTTTTTCTTTTTTTTTTTTTTCTTTCTTATGATTTAATAAGTCATCAATTTTTATAGTATTGAAATGGAGAGTAAGAAAAAATCGGGTGAGTGACACACCAGATTTTATTTGCATTTGTTATACTTATAATACCGCACAATCGCACAGTGGTCGGAATTTCAAAAAAACTGGCCAAAAGTCGAAAAATTTAGGCGCGTTTTTAGACGTAAGTACCGCGGAAATACCTTCAGAGGGAGCCACTGAATGAAACTGTGAGGTGGAAAATTTATTCTATCTACATAGTTCTAAGTGTAGGCTGGCGGAAAACGTGACAATTTTTTCTTTTTAATTGTTAATGCATTTTAACAGTTAAACAAATAGTGTTTCTCGGAAAATTTCGCCACAACAACATTCAACAAAATATGGCCGACAATTGTGGAGGTTAGTAGATAATATTTATGCTATATTCCTATTTTTTTTCATCAAGTGATCTCCTAAGCGGCTTTTTGAAGTTAACCTCAATTATAACATAACCAAAAGTTTCAAAGTATGGAAACTTTTTTATCTCGCAAGATCCCGCATTGATTCAAAGTGGAGAGTGTTAAGGGATGTCCATTTTATTCAGCCGTTAAAGAATTGGGTGCCCCCGCCTGCCCCTGTATGTGTAAAAGCGTTTTAACTTTTTAATTTAATTTTTACTTTTTAATTTAATTTTTTAATTTTTTGGACTTTGGTCTGCCATATTGGATCCGCCATCTTGTTTTTGAGTGCAAGATCACTTTTTTTATAAAAACTGATATCAAATTTGAATTTAGCGCCCTCAAAAACCCTTAAATGTGAAAATTATCCTTCATCTATCAATTTTTTGATTTTTGATCCGCCATATTGGATTCGCCATCTTGTTTTTGAGTGTAATATCACTTTTTTTATGAAAACTAACGTCAAATTTGAATTCAGTGCCCTCAAAAACCCCTTAATGTAAGAATTATCCATCTTATATTAATTTTTTAATTTTTTGTCTGCCATATTGGATCCGCCATCTTGTTTTTGAGTTTGCCTTTGAAGTTTTCAAAAAACCAATGTCAGATTCGGATTCAGCGACCTCGAAAACATATATATGCATCACAATTTCACTTGTTTTCATTAATTTCGACTTTTGGCCAGCTTTTTTGAAATTCCGACCACTGTGAATCGGTAGTGTCACTGCTGGAGATTAAACTACGGCAGAAAAAAAATTCAACTACTGAGCTAGAAAATTATAAACAATAATCAGAGTGATCAAATAAACAACGGAAATTGGAGTTGGAAGCATGTTCAATTAACTCAAATATATGTTTTTCCATTTTTCAACTTATTTTCCTATGAAAATTTAACTAATACAAAAATAAATTGAATTCAGTTTTTAAATATAAATAGAAAACAGTGAAAATAGGTTCATGAAATATTTTAAGCGACAAAATTATTGTACATGTTTGGGATTTTGGAGACATTTGCTTATAATTTGGCAGCAATTTTATAATGTGTTAGCATGAACTCTAATTTTTAACAGACTATTTATAAATATATATATATATATATACATAAAAATCATATGAACATTCCAACAATCATTTGAACTTCTAAAATCTTTCCCAATTTTAGTAGGGGCGATGCCCCTGCTGAAAGTTTCCAGGAGGGACACATGTCCCAGTGCCCTCTTCCCCCTCGATAGTCGACGCCTATGTTTATCTCCAATACCAGCGCTTTACTTAAAAGTAACTTTCTTCCTGTCATTTGATTCAGTTTTTTAAAATATCACTGTTGAATTACCTTTAATATAAATTTCATTGTTTACATTTTTTTTTTTTAATTTGGCAACTTATTGCAGGAAGACATGAAAGCACACCAAACTGTCGATTGGCATTCTTTAAATAAAAAAATGCCTTTATTTTAGAATCTTTAATTCAGCATTTATTATTAGTAGTATTTCCTTGATTAGTTTACATTAATAAATATCTTTTTCCGATGTTTTTGAAAAAATAGTTTTGACTCTGTTATGTACCATGTATTCATCTTAATCGATATTTCATACCTCATCTTAATCGATATTCTCTTTTTAACTGTAACCGCCCTTAACTGAATCAACCGTTATGTTTTTGCTATCTTCTAGCTTGTAATCACCATGCTGTTCTCTGAATAAAGTTGTATCTATTTCCATCTAGCTTTTACTAATATATTTTCAGCAAAATAAATATAACAACGTATATAATATGGTGTCAGAGTAAAAGTATTAATCGTATTTAACGCAACTAGTTAATACGTATTTATTTTTTTTCTTTTCGGCAAATTGTTAACTTATAAATAGAGACAGCATGGCCCATCAGTTTTTACAAATCGAACAGTTTGTTCCTGGCGACAACCCAGCAGAGGCATGGACTGATTGGCGACAAAAATATGAACTCTTTGAAACAGCCGTTAAGTATAACAAAGAAGATAATGAAACAAGAGTTGCTTTGCTACTTAGTGTCATCGGTAAATCTTCCTACAAAGATTACTTCACGTTTGACTTTCCAGCTCTTACAACCGGTCAGACAAGAACTGTCAAAGAAGTACTGGATAAGTTCGACGAACATTATAAACCCTATCGCAACGTCACTCTAGCAACATTTGTGTTTAATAATATAATTCAAAAACAAGGACAAAATTTTGACTCTTTTGTCACAGAAATCAAGTTGCAGGCCGATCAGTGTGATTTTGGAGATGCCTATGATCGCAACGTAAAAGATCGCATTATCCAAGGGTTACGTGATGACGTCTTACGCGAACGCCTTTTGAGAGAACCAGATCTTACGCTGAAGAAAGCGTTAGAATTGTGTAAATCTGCTGAATTGTCTAGAATACATTCTCTCGCCATGTCCCAGCCGTCATCGTCCTCACAAATTGATGCAGTGAGCCGTCACAAGGCCAAAAAGCTTCAAAACCAGCAAGGTCATAATCCAAATAAACATCAAAGAAATAAAAATTCTGCTTCTCAGTGTAATAAACGCCCATGTTCCAGATGTGGTTCCCATCATTCTCCTAGAAGCTGCCCAGCCTATGGGAAAACCTGTAATAATTGTCAAATGTTGAATCATTTTGCCAGTGTTTGTAGACAACCAAAGAGATCGTTAACTAAGAGGCATATATCAGCTATTCATTGCAATGAAGATCCAGACATTGCATATATTGGAAGTTTATCAACATTCACAGACAGTGATTGGCTGCAAACAATTACTGTCAATGACCATCCCATAGTTTTTAAATTAGACACAGGAGCACAAGTGAATGTGATACCACTTGCTACCTTCCGAAATTTAAAAGGTTCTCCAGCTCTTACACCAACATCCCAGAAAGTTTGCACCTATAGTGGTGATGCATTACCAGTAGTGGGTGAAAGTGTACTCAACTGTGTTGTTAATGATCAATTTTACAATTTAAAATTTATAGTTATAGATCTAAATGTGCAACCTGTTTTAAGTGCAGCTGCGTGCACATCTCTTAATCTTATTAAAAGAATGGATAACTCTGTCCAAGTAAGTGAGAAATGTGTAAATTCTAATTCATGTGTTAATGTAAATTCTTCATCTAGTGTTCATTTTAATTTATCTAATATTTCCCATTCATCTAAATTATTGTAAATTCTTGAGGAATATAATGATGTGTTTGAAGGTGTAGGTCGTTTACCTGGTAAACATAAAATTGTCTTAAATGATAATGCAACACCTGCTTCACGTAAAATACCTCTATCTCTAGAAGATAAAATAAAAAATGAGCTTTTAAAAATGGAGCAAAATGGCATCATTGAAAAAGTCACAAAACCCACTGATTGGGTTAATCCCATTGTTGTTGTCCCTAAAAAAGATGGCTCATTAAGAGTTTGCCTAGATCCTCGTCCCCTTAATAAATATATAAAGCGTCAGCATTACCAAATTCCATCTCAGGATCAATTGTTATCGAAGCTGAAAGATTCCGCTATTTTTTCTCTTATTGATGCAAAAAATGCTTTCTATCACATCCAACTAGATGATGAAAGTTCGGATCTTTGTACATTCATCACTCCATTTGGCAGGTATCGTTTTCTGGTTATGCCATTCGGTTTAAGCTGTGCACCAGAAATCTATCAAATGACAGTGGACAACCTGTTTGAAGAATGTCCAGATATTTCCCCTTATTTTGACGATATTATGCTATACAGTAAAAATTTAGAGGATCATTGTAGAAAGTTAAGAAAAGTGCTTGAAATTGCCAGAAAGAACGGTTTAAAACTAAACAGAGACAAAACCAAAATTGGTGTTTCTGAGTTGCAATATCTGGGTCATACTATATCTTCAAAAGGCCTTTCACTAGATCATAAAAAAGTATCAGCCATTGCAGATTTTCCTGTACCAACAAATAAACAAGAACTGATGAGATTCTTGGGAATGGCAACTTACCTAATGAAATTCGTCCCCAAATTCTCACAAGAAACTTCAGTTCTGCGAAACCTTCTTAAAAAAGATACTAACTGGCTTTGGGATTCTCACCATCATGCAGCTTTTGTGAAAGTTAAAGATTTACTACAGTCTGCATCTGTTCTTCAATTTTTCGACCAAAACAAACCAATAGTGCTATCCGTTGATGCAAGTTCCTTTGGTCTTGGTGGAGTGCTTCTTCAGAACCACCAACCTGTTGCCTATACATCTGCTACATTTTCTGAGACTCAGTCAAGGTATTCTCAAATTGAAAAAGAACTCCTTGCTATTGTTCATGTTTGTGAACATTTTCATTATTATGTTTTTGGTCAACATATTGAAATCGAAACAGACCATAAGCCATTGTTAGGCCTAGTCAACAAGCCATTTGAAAATATATCACCCAGATTGCAAAGACTTTTACTACGACTGCAAAGATACAGTTTTAAATTAACTCATGTTCCTGGAAAACAATTAGCTGTTGCAGATGCTTTGTCCAGAGTACCATTACCAGTACCTCCAGTCTCAACATCTGACATTCACAATGTTCCAAAGATGGTTTCTTTACTGGTACAAGCGTCAAAATCTAAACTCGAAGAAATTGCGTCTCACACTGAAAGTGACATGGAACTCCAGAGCGTAAGAAACTACATTGAGAATGGTTGGCCTCAAAATAAGCATAGTGTGACTTTGCATGCACAGCCATATTGGCATTGTCAATCTGAACTCTATGTTAAGGATGGTCTCATCTGTCGTGGGCAAAGACTTGTTATTCCTCAGCCATGTCGAAAAGATGTGTTACAGCGCCTTCATGTCGGGCACAGAGGTATAATCTCTTGTAAAAATCTTGCTCGTCAGTCTCTCTATTGGCCAGGTATGAACACTGAAATTGAAAATATGGTTTCATCTTGTGCTATTTGCCAACAAAATCAGAAGACAAACTGCAAAGAACCATTATTAGATAGAAAACTAGCAGAGAGACCATGGCAAAAGGTTGCTATAGACTTTTTCCATTTATCTTCAGTGACATATCTTTTGATAGTAGATTATTTTTCCAAATATATTGAGCTCCAACATCTACATCATACAACTGCTCCTGCAGTCATCAATGCTTTGAAGACTTGTTTTGCTCGTTTCGGAATTCCTGAAGAAATAGTTGCTGATAATGGACCATCATTTGATTCCAAAGAATTCAGTGATTTCTGTTCTGATTGGGACATCTTTTTTAACCCCTCCAGCCCTGGTTATCCCCGCTCAAATGGACAGGTTGAGAGAAGCATTCAGACCGTCAAATCAAGTCTCATCAAAGCAACCCAGGACAAGCAACACAAGAATGATGTCCATCTTGTGTTAATGGAGTACAGAAATACTCCCATGGATGGTTTACCTTCTCCGGCAGAAATTTTAATGGGTCGTCGAATCCGTACTTTGATTCCTACACTTCCATCACAATTAGTACCTCAGTATGATTGTAGTGCTGTACAAGAACGTCTACATTTCAGACAGCAACAACAACATAAGTATGATGTTCATTCACATCTGCTGAGTCAACTGCAAGAAAATCAAGAAGTGTTGTTTCGCCTAAATGATAAGTGGTGTAAAGGAAAAATATCTAGAGTTGGACCTCAACCTAGATCTTACATTATAACAGCTGAGAATGGTAGAGATTATCGCAGGAATCGTGTCCATATCAAAGAGTTCAAATCTGAAACATTAATTGCACCCAAAACTACATAGCTTGTTAAGCGGAAAACAACTTCTGATGATTTGTTTATAACCTTTAATAATAAAAAAACCACTTCCCCAGCAGCACAAAATAATTCACCTGCTGCTTACTCTGTTGCAAGAACTCCTCCTACAACTATTCATAATACTGCTCTAACAACTCGTACTGGTAGAGTAATTAAACCACCATCACATTTAAAGGACTATGAACAATAAGATATTCAGTTTAAGAACTTTTAATTTTTATTCTTTTTCATAATTTTAATTTTATTGCATTACTTAATTTTTCTGAAACATATCCTATCCTATTACTTGTTTTATTCCTGTTAAAAAAAAAAAAAAAAAAAAAAAAAAAAAAAAAAAAGGAGATGTTATGTACCATGTATTCATCTTAATCGATATTTCATACCTCATCTTAATCGATATTCTCTTTTTAACTGTAACCGCCCTTAACTGAATCAACCGTTATGTTTTTGCCACGGAGTAATAAGACAGGAGAAGAAGGTAGCGCTGAAATTTTGATGTTGTTTTATAATGTTTACAGATGGCGCCACCGTGCAATCCTTCCTTCTCTCCAGCTTCCGCAATGTTATTCAATGGGGAAATGTCTCGTTTTAATTATTTTTTTAAAAATAATATCAAGCTGAAAAAAATTCGATTGAAAGCAAATTTCATTAAATAGAGTATTCTAACCAACATGTTTTTTTTAAGAGCCATTTTATACTAATTTTACTTTGAAAGAAAGCTTTTAAAAAATGACGATTCTTATGAACCGAAGCTAGCCAAAACAGACAATTGGGAAGAAGGAGAATGGATGAAATTTTGTAAAGAAAAAAAATAAACTTACTTTAGGTGGAGAAAACATGAACTCGGACTTTATTTTTCTCCTAGAGCTTTTTTTTTCTTTTTCTTATCACTATCATAGCCTGTTTTACAACTAGGAACGAAGCATTTACTTGAAACATCTGAATTATGCAGTTTTAAGAAATTACAAGGAAATTAAATTGCTTAAAATAAAAAATTTTAAATGTACTCCAGCAAAATTCTATTGAAAACAACAGTATATCCGCGCCGAGGTAGGGAGGAATGACAAGTGGCGCCCTCAATATTTACCAAAAATTTAGATCACAGTTTCGTAGCTTTCTCCCATTGGACCTTCAACTCCTATTAATATTACTCCGTGGTTTCTGCTATCTTCTAGCTTGTAATCACCATGCTGTTCTCTGAATAAAGTTGTATCTATTTCCATCTAGCTTTTACTAATATATTTTCAGCAAAATAAATATAACAACGTATATAATAGAATCTAGGATAATTGAGCAGAGTGCAGCACCAGAAGGCATTTTAAAACATTTTAACACTTGGCGACCCTTTCAAAAATACTTTCCTTCTTTACATTATATTTTTCTGAGGGATAGTTTAGTTTCAGTGCACAAATAAGTATATATAAATAAAATTATATAAACAGTTTTCTTTTGTTATAAACAAAAATTAAACATAGAGGGTAAAAAATATGTTTTTTTTTTTTTTTTTTTTTTTTTTTTTTTTTAAGGAAAATAATATACTTAAAAAAAAAAAAAATGCACATTTTATAAAGTTTTACCCATTTACTCTTATCAGCACTTAACCAAACACTATATGACAAAATAAATAAAGAAAAAGTTATAGCACACATGGTGACAAAATTTTAAAAGCCGTTATGGACGTCCTTTACTAAAACCATAGCCTCCTTTAGTAAATGCCTTCCGAGTCCGCAAAATTCCTGTGTCCGATAGAGCAACAATTAAAAACCGAAACTACTGCTAGATGGCAGCACATACTCACATACAACATTTTTGCGATTTAAAGATAAATTATACATTTCCATCTAAAAATTCAGCTATAAAATTGAATTTAAGTTCCAAATTGCATTTTTTTCTCTTTTTTGAAAAATATAAAAATAAATAAATAAAATAAAATAAAGTGAAAGAGCTTTATCGTAAGCATTTTTAATAAAATATTTAATACTAGCAGGCTTTGCCCGCTTCGCTGGACATTAAGCTTAAATGAGTTGCCAAAATCCCATATCTTTATTAATAACCTCAGTTCTCGCTGTGATTGGTAGAGGGTTTCTCGCTCGCAACGTGAGGAGTTTGGGTCCCCATTGACTTCGGTAGCAACTTACCCACTTCTTACTTCCCCTTCCTCAGCGGGTGAGTTTGAAGTTTTGCAAAATCCCACTAATGTACATAATGCGTACACTTAATCAATATCCACACACCAAAATACGCCATTCTAAGATAATTCAGAGCGAATTCAAACGGAAAAACATGTTTTTACACATGTTTATTGCCTCCGACTCCGAGAAGGGGGGGGGGGATTTCGAATTTCGTAAAATCCAGTTACAATAAGTGCGGATGCATACAAACAATTTACGCACCAAATTTCGTGACCACAGAAGTCTTTAATAGAAAATATTATAAATAAATAAATACAAAAAGCACAACTTTAGTATGGGACCCGTTTGGTGACTTTAAATATTTTAAGCCATTTTTGCGATGAATTGAATTGGCTAGCTCAATTGTGCAGTTAAAGATCTTGGCGAGAAACGTCCGAGCTACTTCGGTGCCAAATTTCAAATTTTGCCAAAGGGATCCGATACTAAAGCTGTTCCGTACACAAAATAAAAAAATAAAATAAAATAGAATAATAAATAAAATAAAATAAAACTCTTTTCTGATATTTACAAAAAAAAAATAAAAAATCTTAATAAAATCCAAATTATAATAATTTACAATTAAGGAGAGACCATAAAAGAGTCTCATAAAGTATATAATAACAACAAAAAATCATGCTATTAATATATTTTTATTCGCTTCGATATTTTTTTGTGGGTTTGCCCAGTACAAATCTGCAATAGATTTTCAATTAACATCCCGACTAGAATACTTTGAAACTTTCAGAATAACTCAGAACACGGTGAATATTCATTTTTTAAATATTTATTAACTAATTTCTCAACGTTTGAAAATTTCAGAATAGTTCATAATACAACGACAATGCATTTTTAAATACTGTTAGCAAACTGTTTCCGACCCCCGCTGCCTTTGGCAGCGTTTATATGATTCATCAATCACGTAACTTCCCGACTAGCTAGACATTTGAAACTTTTATAATAGCTCAGAACACGTTGAGAATGCATTTTTTAAATACTTTTAGGCAACTGTTTCGGTTCCCCACTGCTTTCGGCAGTGTTTGTTATATGGTTCAACAATCATGTAACTTCCCGACTAGAAATGAGAAACTTTTAGAATAGCTCAGAACGCGATGCAATGAAGTTCTTTTTAACTTGTAATTATTTATATTTTTATTTATAATAAATTTCAAACTTTCTTAAACTTCAATATCAGATGAAAGTCTTGTTTTTATAAATTAAAACCTCTTGAATTAAAAGAAACAATGTATATTATATATATATTGAATATTACGAATTTATACACATACACACACATATATGTATAATGTATATATTTATATATATAATGAATGAATGCTGCGTGTCCCGTGGTACTCGTCACAATATTATTATTATTCAGCGCCCCTCCCCCCCCCCCGCTTTCGGTTAACAAAAGTAAAATTACTATTTAGAATAGAGGTTGGTCATGAAAATATTAAATACTTTTATGAAACTGGATTTTAATATATACAAACATTTTATCATGTATCAATAAAATAAATGTTTGGAATCTTAAAACTTATTTAAAAAAAAAAAAAAAAGAAGAAGAAGAAAAGTAGAAATAAATGTTATCCATTTTTTATTTTGAATAATCCCAACATATTTGTTTCGATTTCACTGAAAAATTCAAATTTTAATACGCATTTGCACAAATCACTAAAAAAAAGTATTAAAAATTTATAAATCAATTTTGTTACTGTATTGCAGTATTTTACAGTTTCATTCATAAATTACAGTTTATAAGTTAACTCATTACTAAAAGTTCTTAGTTACCTTGTGTATTCCTACACCAATATAAATAAATAAAAATTTCATTTCATTTTTAAATAAGCATAACTATTCTATTTTTTAAATCGAACTTACTAACAGAGTTGTCATCCCTCCGAATTTTTATATCACCATTTCTTTTAAATCTATCTTCGTTACACCCTATCACATCTGTTAAATTACTAAAATAAAAGCTACAACTTAACAGTGAAACCCAATTGAATGGAATATAAACATAACTTTATGCCTCGTATCAAGCGCTATCTATTAACTGTTTTCTTCTTGTACTGTTGCCAAGTTTCCGAACCACGCGGAAGGAATCTAGTTTAGGAGGCTATGCTAAAACCACTGAGATGAAAAAAACTGTACTGTCTGCCGAAGCATGAAAACTGTTTTTTCAATTATAAATTTTATTTTGAAACCATTTTTTGAATGACTTTGGTTTCATTATACACAATAATAAGTTGTTTCTCATAATAATTTGGCTTCTGGTAAATTAAAATTTTAATTAGGTGGCGATATTCGTATAATATTTATGAATTTTTAATTATAAAGTTAAATAAGAAAAGAAATAGAGGGCGAAAATTACGCACAGGTTTGGAAGGTAGTAATGTGTCGAAAACATTTCGCACACACATAAGGCTTTTTTTTTATATGTGAGAAGATGTCTATTTAATCATTAAAAAAAAAACGCTGTATAGAATAAATGTAACACATATATAGCTTTCCTGCTACGTGAAACCGTGCATATATATTTAGATGTTGCATTTGAAGCGCACTTAGACCACGCTTAGATTAAGTTACTCTATTAAAAAAAAAAATCTTTTGGAAAATAGGATCCGTAAAAGAGAATTTTTGCAATTTGCATAAGAAAAAAAAAATTTATTAGAACATATTTTACACACTTAGGGCTATTCCTTAGTGTGAATGCGCAGGTGTTTATTCAGAGTACCTTTTACAGAAAATCCTTTTAAACATATCTTGCACACATATGTCTTTTCCTTGGTGTGAATACGCAGATGTGATTTTAAAATAACCTTGTCAGAAAATCCTTTTGAACATACTTCGCACACATACGGCTTTTCCTTGGTGTGAGTGCGCAGATGTCTGTATAGAACAAATTTGTCACAGAATCCCTTCGAGCATATTTCGCACACGAATGGCTTTTCGGTTGTGTGCATGTATACATGCTTTTTTAGTGTGCTGTTTGCAGAAAATCCCCTAGAACATATTTTGCAAATATATGGCTTTTCATTAGTGTGTGTGCGCAGGTGATTATTTAGAGTACCTTTTTCTGAAAATCCTTTTAAGCATATTTCGCACACATATGGCTTTTCCTTGGTGTGAATGCGCAGATGTGATTTTAAATTAACCTTTTCAGAAAATCCTTTTGAACATATTTCGTACACATACGGCTTTTCCTTGGTGTGAGTGCGCAGATGTCTGTATAGAACAAATTTGTGACAGAAGCCCTTCGAGCATATTTCGCACAAATATGGCTTTTGCATGGTGTGAATTCACAGATGTATTTTTAAATTTTTCTTTTTATAAAATCGTTTTGAACATATTTCGCACTTATAAAGGCTTTTCCATGGTAAGGATGCGCAGTTGTGTTTTTAAATTACACTTTTGAGAAAATCCTTTTGAACGTATTTCACACTCATACGGCTTTTCCATTGTGTGAATGCGCAGATGTTTATTTAGTGTACTGTTTCCTAAATACCTTTAGAACATATTTCACAACTACGCGACTTACCTTTTCTATATATATCTGTGTAAATGTGCTTTCGTACTACTGTTTACAAGGGAAATCCTGGCACACATTCGACTTTTCTTTTGCCTGGAAGCATAGATAATCTTTTAACAGATATTTTTACAGAATCATTGAAAATAAGCATTAAAAGTTAATGAATGAAAAGTTAATGTCTGTAAGAATGGGTATATTTAGATTATTCATTGGAAAAATATTTCAAAACACTTCATATTTTCTTTTTTTGAGCGTTTTTTACATTTTTCCTTAAAGGAAATCTCTTATTATGTATTTTCCACACGCTTTTTATATTATATGTGCAATATGTATTTAGATTGAGAAAATTATTTAGAATATATTTATACTTATTCGCTTTTCTCTTGTATGAATTTATAGTTACATATTTAGTTTACACTAAGGTCTTTTTTCTATATAAGACGTTGAATTTAAAAATTGGAATCTCGTTTCACAGAGAATTCCTGGAAATATTATTCCCAGAAAAATAACAAATAAATATTTTTGAGAAAAAGTTCTGAAGTGCATTTATTTCACATAATCAACGCAGAAAATCTCTTTAACGACAACAAATGCTTTTTTTAAATGAATCTTCAGAAATCTTTTATATTGAACATCACAAGAATCAATCCTTCGTGTATTTCTGTAAGAGAGAGAGAGAAAAAGTGGATTTACATTAAATTGAAACTGAAATAATCCTTCACAAATGAAAAGTTACATACGTACAATATGCCACAGTACATTAATTAAACTTATGTAAACTCTTAATCCGTGGTGACAGGAAAGAGGAAAATAGCATTTATTTATTCTGTTAATCCGTGCATGGCTGCCTCCGACTTAATAGCGGCTGTCCCACAGATTTTCCGTGGGCTGTCCAGAGTGAATTTTGCTTTTTACCTCTGAGACCTATAAAAATTAGGGAGCCTGTATACTCAGGGAGACGACACGCGGGAGCAAACATCTCATTGGTTATGGCTGGGATTGCGGTGCCTCGTTCTTAAGTCTGATCTTAAATCTTACGAACTTTCGTACATGGGCGTGGTTAAGAACGATCTTAACTTGGTATTGAGGTGCCTCAAGCGTAAGTCCTCCGCGTGTCCTCGTAAGAGAAAGCCAACCAGCCAATGGGAGACGCAGAGCGAGCTATGTTGTGATTGCGCGCGCATCCAGTTACGATTCGACTTAAGATACCTCTGAGGTCGTCGTAAGATAGTGAAGCACTGCAATACGACTTGCGTTTTGTTTACATCTTAAGACAGAGTTTGTGCGTAAGATAGTGCTGAGCGAGGCACCGCAATCCCAGCCTATGACCTGTTTTTTACCGCCTTGGGCTATTTCCAGTTTCTCGGCAATTGGAATAGCAGTGAGTTGAGAAGCAACTCAGAAACAGAAGCTTATTTCTATTATAATGAATTAAGATATCAATTTTTATTACTAGAATATTATTTAAGTGACATTAAATTTTGATTTTGACTGATTTTTATGCAGAAAATCCTGTCTAGTTTTGAGATATTAGCATGTTTTTGTGGCTGATCACCATTCGCATTCGTTTTCAATATTTGAAAATAATGTTTACGAACTTTTTCTTAAAATATTTCTACCCTAAACAGCAATTTAAATATGCTACAAGCAATAAAGTTTTACATACTGTATTTTACAACTTATTAAATGTGTTTTAATATGAAAGAAATGTCATTTTGCTGCATGAGAGCATGTTGGCGATGTTTGAGCCGTTACTGGCTATATTTATTTTCGCCAAATCGTAATTTTTAAACATCGGCCCTTTTAAAGAATATAGCGTCTATTACTAAAAGGTTTTACATTTTTAAATATCTTTTTAAATTATTTTATGGCATTTCCTTAGATTTATATTCATATTAAATAATATTAGACATTTTTCATATTTGTCTTATATTTTCTGTTATTCATTTATATAAAAAGATATTGAGGCTCATTTTTTTTTTTTTTTTTTTATTGTTAAATTAACTTTTAATTAAAATAAGAAGTTATATAATTGTAATTATTATTAATAAAATCCCAATATCAAAAATCAAAATATATTAAAAAACTGAAACCTGAAAAAATACTTGCTTTTTGAAAAATTATTAATTTAAATTTTTACTAATATAAGTAATGAAAAGTTTAGAGGCATTGTTCAAAATACATTTTGGAACTAGATCATGCAAATATTAAATCAAAAATTTATTCTACAAATAATTTAATTTTCAGTGTGTAGATGCGTTTTATTTCATTAAACAAAGTTTTAGATAGTCTCAAAGAATCAAAATTTTACTTTAGCCCAAGCAAAGAAACGTAATAATAAATAAATCTTTGTTTTATAGATTTATTTGTCGTTGAGATAATAGTACCTAATTTCAGCAAATTTATTACGTTTTTTCCTCATGCTGATTCAAATTGTTTATCGTCGATTTACATGATATATTATAATAATAATTGCATATATATATATATATATATATATATATATATTATAACAAATCAGATCTACTTAACACAAATGATTATATGTTTATTTAAATATTCTTTTTTGTATTTTTATTTATCTGATCTTTTTTATTTATTTATTTAAAACCACGGACTTTTTTTTTTTTTTAATTATTATTATTATTATTTTCTTTTAAGTACATTGTTGTAAATGTGACATTTTCTTCTTCTTTTTTTTTTTCTTAAATTAAACTTAAAAAAAGAAATAAATAAATAAGAAATAACTTAAAAAAAAAAAAAAAAAAAAAAAAAAAAAAAAAGATAGATTCAAGCAGCAATGACATCCGTTTTGAGCGTTAGTTTACAGAAACTGCCACTTTTATAATTATAAGGATGCGCAAAAATTAGAGTGCATTCAGACTGAAAAACCGAATTAATAAACTTTTTAAATTTATTTGAAAATGTTAATATTGTTTAATTCATTGATATATTTCAGCAGTATTCCAACTTGCCAAATTCCTTGTTACATATTTGTTATCCATATTATAATTGTATTGCATATTTCAATTATCATTATTCAATTTGTTTTCTTGTTTCAAGGTTAATTCTATCACTCCAGTCACAAAACAAAAGGCTGTCAGAATGCCATCCCCCCACCACTATTTATTTTCATGGGGGGGGAGGAGTATTATGATATAAATTGGGAATAAAATTATTTTCTTATAATAAGCCATTTTCATGCGTGAAAAAATGTTTTTGAAATATTTAAATTAATGTTGATGATTCGTTAAACACAACTTAAAAAAAAAAAAAAGAAGAAGAAGAAGAGAGAAAGAGAGATGAGTAGGGGTGGGGGGAGAGAAGGAGAGGCATACATTTATTTTAAGAGTAAAAAACACAGACTGAAAACGAAATATTCTTAGTACATGCTATTTTTTTAATAATAACAATATTAATTTTTTAATATCGTTAAATATATATATATATATATATATTTTTTTTTTACTTTAAAGAAACTTTAGAAAAACTTTAAAGATTTTTTTTCTAATTATCAAATGCATTATTATTATTATTATTATTAGTTTTATCTTATAAACAAAAATGTAGTAATAAAAATATAATTATAGTTAATATGATTCAACTATAAATGCTTTTATCTGAGTTTTATTTATTAGTATTTTATTATTTTCAAAGGAAGAAAAAAGAGGGAGAGGTCAAATAATTAATATCACGTTTTTACAACAGACAAATAAATATGAATACTTTTTAATAATAATACATTTTTTTTTTTTTTTGTAAAAAAGTTCGTTTTATTTTTCATTTTTTATTTTTTCTTATTGATAAGACAGAATTTTAATTACATTAGAAGTAAATTAAATATACAATTATGGAGCTAGTTTTTATTCAAAGATGAAACGAGGAGGCGGAAAAACGGAACCGTCGCCAAAGTGGCAATAACTTTCGACATTCTGTAAACATAACAACCCCATTCAGCTTTTGCGCTCTCTTCATCTGGTAAAAAAAATTGCGGCGACGCATGCGCATTAGTAAGTTTACTTCTGCTTGTCGTCTCCCTCAATATACAGGCTCCCTAATAAAAATACCCGCAAGACGAGGAGTTAGAATTCTACGAGGAACCCTGGATAAGGCTCCTATATATACAAGCTGGCGCATCAGGCATTTTGTTGCCTTAGGGTTGCCACATGTACCCAGCGCGTTTCTCTGATACACAAACCACAAACATTTTTTTTATCGTCTTACGTTACTTTAGAGTACCTTATTTTTTTTATATTTCATAGTTTTAGCTAAGTAAACTATGATATGGAAGTTTGTTTTGCGATAAACTGCTATAATCATTCAAGAAGTGAAAATAAAATTTTTCACAGACCTTCTATCACTGTGTATTTGAGTTTTGGCGACATTTTGTAGAAGAAACAGAAACCGCCCTAACAACACATCGTACATCCGTAGGATATCCTCAGAATAAAATGACACTCTGAGATTCTACTTTGAAAAAAAAATGTGTTTTTAGGAATATTATTGTTGCTTATTGCTCTGATCTTGACCGGATTAGCTTCAGATCAAGATTTCTTAAAATCATTATGCAGGCGATAAGGACGCCAAGCGGGAATGCTGTCCTCTTTGGAGGCAAAAAAATGGCGGTGATGCGGCGGCCTATTATTTTATTTGGGGGCTCTAACCCTGGATAATCTCAGAGATACGACTGGTACTTAGTACGCATGCTCAGTGGACAAACGCTTGTCCAGATTCCCTCTTGCTACGGTAACCCGTTTACAATGCTTGGCGCTGATCGCGCATTTTGGTGATTTATCGGTGTAAGTTTTTAAAGATATTCTCTAAAGTAAAGCAAAAAATTTTTTCTTTGCAATTAAACTAACAAGGAGACGGCAAGGGTGTGGGGTCCTCAAATCGAACGGAGGTTCCCAGTGTAATTAGCACTCAATGAGTGTATTTATATACTCAAACACTAGAGAGCACTCAGGGACCGATTTACCCACTTGGAGGCCCGGGGCACTCCTGTTCACCGGGTCCCTTTTCCTCGTACTTTAATATGACAACTAACAAAACAAGCCGCATATTTTTTATTCACGCGTCGAAAATTTCTCTTAATTTTTCATTTTATTGGTAAGAGTAAGGCTGAACTAGAACCAATGCTTGTCTATCGGATTAATGTATATCGCGCTCGTATATCTGCACTGCAGTATGTGCCTCGATTTAGCTAAGCCTTAGTAAGAGTTTGGAATGCCGTATCGGTAATATGCAGTTGCATTTATGTCTAGTGAAAATACTGCAATTTTTTGATGAGCTGATAGTTTCCTTGAAAGATCATAACGCCAGTTTATAAAACAGCGCTGCAATACCTCCCCATCCATTGACGAAAAAGCATAAAACAACGATCATTATTGAAAAATTTGCAAATGTTTCATTTTAACTATTTTTTTAAATGCATGGTAGATTTTCTTGGAGGCCCCCCTTAGTGTGAGGGCCCAGGGCACGTGCCCCGAATGCCCTGCCTTAAATCAGGCACTGAGCGCACTAATTAGCCATCGCCGAGAAGAAAATTCCTGAAGTTTGAAAAAAAAAAAAAAAAAAAAAAAAATTAATTTGTATTAAAATTTAATGAATCGTTATAAACAATTTCTTTTCAACTTTAATACATTGTTAAATCGCGAATTTAATGTTTTCTAACTTTTTAACGATTAGAACTTAGAACTGTAGATAGAATAAATACAAAAGCCACAGTTCTTTTAAACATTACCATTTATTTTTTATAAAATAACATATTATTAAATACAATGAATATTTATGATTATACGTTTATAGCATTAGCAATTCTTTCAATCATTCATCTTTACGAATACACAAATCTGGATGATATTTATCATAAAAACAAGAAAAACACAAATTTTGTCGACAACTTGCACAACAAATAAATGCAGCTTTTTTACAGGAGCACGGTGTTTTGAGAATTTCTTCAAAAAAGCAAACTTCGTTCACATTCATAAATATTTCTCGATGTTCAGATAATTTTGACGCATACCAGACATATTTGATCATTTTTGAAAAAATTTAGAAGAGAGCTGATGACGAACGATTGATTGAATTTTAATTGTTTAAATAAGAAATTTTTTATAATGATTTATTAAATTTTAATACAAATTAATTTTTTTCTTCAAACTTCAGGAATTTTTTTCTCGGCGATGGCTAAGTAGTGCGCTCTAGGGTTTGAGTATATGAATACACTGAGTGCTAACTACACGCGGAACCTCCGTTCGATTTGAAGACCACACACCCTTGCCGTCTCCTTGTAAGATACATTATGCATTGCGTTACATTCGTTTTATTATTATTATAATTATTTTTTAAATTTAGATTACATTTCTATATTCATAGAAATAATTTACACCATCTTAGTTATCATACTGCATATCAAAAATTCTGAATTTTAATACTCTTTAGTTTTTAATAATATAATATGCAACTGTAGTCTAAATATATATATTTATACAAACTGATAATAAAAATAATAAAAATAATAAAATTATTTTTATTTATTTAAAAAATAATTTATTTTATCAAATTTGTCCTTGTAGTTATTGGTAAGAAAGTTCATCGATATTAAAATTAATTAGTAAAAATTTGATGATTTAACAGTTAATTTGATTTGATATATTCATTTGAGAGATGACTATTTGGCTTTATGATTAATTTTATTTATTGCAATAACTTACAAATAAATACATTCTCAGCACATTAAATGTTTAAAAATTGTTTTAGTTGGTTTATAAAAGGTTCTTCAGGGAGTCAAATGTTTTTGAGACTGTAACATTAACTTTGCTCTCAAAGCTGGTAGACGGGAGATATCAGGTTCGATACCAGGTAACGCTCATAGGGCTAACTTTTCGAAATTATCTGCAGTTTTCTCCGAAACAAGCGTAAATATAGGCTAGAACACCTTAATAAGACCACCCCTTCCTTAAGTTATACAACTCATATCTCGGCCTTTCTTTTGTAGGCAACTGGCACATTAACACCAACATATTTTTCTTAAAATAATTCAGTTTAGGAAAATTGAATTAGTTTAATACTTAAAAACATAGCAATATTTAATAGTTAAATGCATAATCATTGATAATATTAATATTTGTAAAAATATTTATTAACTTTAAAAGTTTTATACATCCTCATTGTTCATGTCAAAAATTTATTTTTCTTCAAATGTAATACAAATATATATATATATAAACTAGCAGGCAACGCCCGCATCGCTGGTCCCTATTTTTAAATGAATCACTCTAATTACTGAATTCTCAAAATTGCATTCATTTTTATCACGTGAAAAGAAAAGAGAAACAAAACCTGATTAGGAAAAATGTCGCACCGAGTTCTCACTGCCTTCGGAAAAAATTCCCAAAATGCTCTAACTCTTATTTCTATTATTTTCCCCCTTCGCCCCCCCTCCCGTCTATCCTAATAATTTTACAAATTCTAAAATATCCGCAATCGATTTGTAGGTATCAAAAACCACTATGCACCAGTTTTGAACTATCTATCTCTATTTTTATTTTTTGGCCCATCCGTCCCCCCCTCCTTTCCGCCCGTCCCAATAATTTAAAAATTTCGAAAATATCCGCAATCGATTTGTAGGTATCGAAAACATCTATGTACCATTTTTGAATGATCTAACTCTATTTTACTTTTTTTGCCCCTCCGCCCCCCCCCCCACCTTCCCGGCCCTCCTAATAACTTTACACTTTCGAAAATATCCCCATTCGACTTGCAGGCCTCTAAAGCCTATCTGTACCAATTTTTGAACAGCCTAACTGAATTTCTATTTGTTTTTGCCCATAGCCCCCTTACCGCTCCACCCCCCCTTCCCGTCCCACCTAATAATTTTACAACTTCGAAAATATCCGCAATCGATTTATACGTATCGAGAACCTCTATATACCAATTTTGAACGATCTAACTCTATTTTTATTTTTTGCCCCCCTCCTCTCCCCTACCCCCGTCTTTCCCCTCCTAATAACTTTACACAATCGAAAATATCCTCATTTGACTTGCAGGCCTCTAAAACCTATCTGTATCAATTTTGAACTCCCTAACTGTATTTCTATTTGTTTTTGCCCCATAGCCCCCCCCCCCCTGGTGCCCCACCTGGGGGCTGAATTTCTAAAATTCCAGAAATTGTTTTTTAGATATTTGCATTAGCTATATTTTAGAGCAAAAATTTCACGTATATCTATTTTTTTGTTTCAGATATATAGGATTATGCGAAATCACGTTTTACGCATGTGAATTCACGTTTTGCCCCCCCCCCCCCGCTCCCCTTGGGGAACGAATTTTGAAAATTCCAGAAATTAGTTTTTAGACATTTGTATTAGCTATATTTTAAAGCAAAAATTTTACGGATATCTGTTTTTTTGTTTGAGATATGAAGGATTTTGTGAAATCACGTTTTGCCCCCTCCTTCCCCCTTTGGGGGGCGAATTTCGTAAAATCGCTTCTTAGTGGATGCCTACGTCATAGAAAGAATATTGTCACGAAATTTCATGCTTCTAGGTCCAGAGGTTTGGTCTGGGCGTTGATAGATCACCCCCTCACTCACTCAGGAAGTGTCTTTCATACATATAGATATATATATATTTTTTCTTTTCGTATTTTGTACCTTTAAATGAAGTATGATAAAAAAAAAGATAAAAAATAACGTATATGATAAAAAGAAATATGACACTTAATAAATAAATTAATTAATTAATTAACTAATTAATAAATATAAATAAAATAAAGAAATAAGCACTTATAATTTTACAACATAAAATTCTAACATATGTTAATCTCATAAAGAATGGTTGATTGATTGTATGGCTTAAGACTTATTCACTACTCTAAGGGCAAGGCCTACAGGAGATATGCCCTCTGTGGGTGGGGGGGGGGGTTCTAAGTGAATCTAGTTCGTATTTACGCAACGTTTAGAGAGAACTACGGAGAACTCCGAACGGCTAGATCGATGAACGTTTTTTTAAACGAACCCGGCACTTCCCATCTACCAACTTTGACCGCAGAACCGCTTGGCCACCATAGAGGGATTTACTTCTATTAATGCCTTGATTTCTCCATAAAAAATAAAGAAAAGAAAAGAAAAGAAAAGAAAAGAAATGAAAGTGAAATTATTATTATTATATTATTAATTAAAATAAAATTTAGAAAATTCGTTCTAATTTAATGAAATAGCTACAGTATAGAACGATAAATCTAGCTCATGCCGTATTTTTTAGTTCAGCCGGATAATTAAGTCAAAAGGTAAACAGAAAAAAAAAAAAAAAACTTTAAAATTATAAAAAAGAAGTTGATGCCAAAAATAAATATCTAAGTAAATATATTTTTCTTTGTTACAAAAAAAAAATAAAAATAAAAATAAAAATAAATAAAAACGAACGTGCAATTAATTTTTTTTAAATAATTAAAATAAATATCAGAAATATCGTGCTAAAGAAATTGGACAACCTCAGTATAGAACGATACATTTATTATTATTATTATTATTATAAGTTGAAAAAAATAAATGTTAACTTGCATGCCTTTATTATGATTTCATAAGGATATGATGCCATTATGTGTAGTTAGCTGAATAATTTAATTTAAAATATTTATGATTAACATTTTTAAAATTACTGCAAATAAAGTTTCTAAAATAGTGATGGTAATTTCTATTAAATTTAAATAAATGGAAAAGGTTTAAATTTAATAAAAGAAATGTAAATGAAAATTTCTAAAAATAAAAAAAATTTGTAACATATGTTTAACTGTTAAAAAATTATTAAAATTGTAAAGACTATGCATAGAAAGGTTCTATTATTCATGATCTGTAATTTGCAAAACTTCAAAACTACTTAATAAAAATTCAAAAAGTTAATGCCTACACGCAAGGATTAAAAAAAAAAAAAAAAAAAAAAATGAAAGTAAAAGATTAAATCAAAATTAAATAAAAAAAATATATATATATATATACAGACACGACATTATTTCATTATTTAAAACATGAAAATCTGACATTGACAGATTTTATTTAGTGCCAGAGGCCTACTGCTAAACTTGTTAATATTGACAAATTCTTCTTTAGTTAATTCGTGACGATCTAAATTCCATGATAAAGTTTTCATTAAATCAAACCAATGTGTTTCAGCTGCAGATACTGTAACAAATAACGTTGGAAGTCCAAACTGTCTTATATGGTTGTATTCACCATTAACTTTAACTCCCGGTTCAAAGCAAAAACTTGAAAAGCGTCTAAAGGCAGGGTACAGCTTTCCAGCAAAATGTGGCACACAGTTTCTGCCATCTAGCGTCGAAGATTTCATAGAATCTTTGATTGGTTATTTTCACCTAAAAAATCTGAAAATAACTATACCGCTAGATGGCAGAAACAACACGGCAAAATTTGCTGAAAATTTTCGCCTCGCCTTTATACGCTTTTCAAATTTTCATGTTCGACCGGGAGTTGAAGTTATTGGTGAATAACAGCCTTAGCCGCAAAACAACGTTTTTTCTCTTTTTCCCAATGAGGGGGAGGTGTGCCTTGGGGGGGACTCATGTCAAAGGTGTGCCTTGGGGGGGGACTCATGTCAAAGTTGTACCTTGGGGGGGACTCATGTCAAAGTTGGGCCTTGGGGGGACTCATGTCAAAGTTGGGCCTTGGAGGGACTCATGTCAAAGTTGGGCCTTGGGGGGACTCATGTCAAAGTTTTACCTTGGGGGGGACTCATGTCAAAGTTGGGCCTGGCGGGGGGACTCATGTCAAAGTTGGGCCTTGGGGGGACTTCATTCAATAAATTCCCATTCAATAAACCGACTGAAATAGGCCCTTAGCACTATTAAGAGTGTATTATAAAAATTTGACAACGCTGTACCGACTGAAATAGGGGTACCTTTGGGGGGACTCATGTCAAAGTTGGGCCTGGGGGGGGACTCATGTCAAAGTTGTGGCTTGGGGGGACTTCATTCAATAAATCCCCATTCAATAAACCGACTGAAATAGGCCCTTAGCACTATTAAGAGTGTATTATAAAAATTCGACAACTGTACCGACTGAAATAGGCCTCTAGCACTAAAAAATTCTTTGAAAATTGTCCAATTTAATCATTTAAAAACAAGGACGGACTTTTTTTTTTTTTTTTTTTTTTTGTCCCTTACTGTACATGAAGGTAATGTTATGATGAAAAAAAAGGTACCATGCTTATGATTGATACTTACCCTTATTACATAATTAGCTGCTCATAATTAAAGAGTAAAATAAAAGCCAAGTAATAATTGTGGAAAAACGTAGAAGACTTAAAAATTGACCTTTATATATATTCAAATATATTTATTTTTTATATCGCATAAAAACTGAATGTGCATACATTTTCTTTTAAATAATTAAAATAAATTTGAGAAAAATTGTGCTAAAAAAATGGATTCAGTATATAACTCCTTGGCGAATTTTGAAATTTGGCACCGACGTAGCTCCGACATTTCTAGCCAAGACCTTTACTTACGCAATTGCAATTACAATTTTAATTCATCGTCAAAATTATAACAAAAAATTAAAAGTTGCCATGGGGCTCCTATGCTAAAGCTATACCAAAGAAATTTCAAGAAATGAATATAGTAACCGGGAATAAAAGACAGTTACCTTTATATGGAAGAATAGGTTAAAGTAGGTATGTAAAATTGTACTAAATTGGATTCTGGGGACGCTATTAAATTTTGAAAGGGTCCTCATTTCTCTATTGTTATCTATATAAATAAAGAGAAGTGTCTGTGTGTTTGTCTGTGTCTCTGCACTCTGCTGCTCACACTACCATCGCAGTGCAGCAAAACTTGGCATATGGGTATCTGGGACCCAGGTGTGCACCTCCTACAGATTTTTTCGAATTTGAATTTTTTTAATTATTATTATGATTTTTTTTTTTTTTTTTTTTTAATATTGGCTTCTATGTTTCATTTTTCATAAATTTATTCTTCCATTGTAATCGTCTATGTATCTTAGCAACGGCTATCACGCAATTTATCTTTTATTTAATTCATTCATTTGAAGGTGAAACCTTTGTTCTCTTTTTAATTTATTATATTTATCTATATAAATAAAGAGAAGTGCCTCTCTCTGTGTGTGTGTCTGTCTTTGCTTTGGTGCTCACACAACCAATCACAGAGCTACAAAACTTGGCACATGGGTACCTGGCACACTGTAGGTGTGCACCTTATCGATTTTTCTTTTCTTTTCTTTCCGAATTTGAATATTTTAAATATATATATGTATATATATTTTTTCAATTTTAAATATTGGTTTCTATATTTCTTTTTTCATAAATTTATTAATCCGTTGTAATCGTCTGCGTATCTTAGCAACGGTTATTACGCTACGTATTTTTTATTTAATACATTCATTTGAAGGCAAAATCTTTTTTTACATTTTTTTTTTTTTTTTTTTTTTTTTTAATTATTATTATTTATTATGTTTATCTATATAAATAAAGAGAAGTATCTGTCTGCGCTCTGGTGCTCACACTATTCATCGCAGAACTTCCGAATTTGGCATATAGGTACCTGGGACCCTACAGGTGTGCACTTCATCGAGATTTTTTTGAATTTCGAATTTCAATTTTTTAAATTAATGTTTTTCGATTTTAAATATTGGCTTTAATGCTTCATTTTTCCTAAATTTAATTCTTTGATTGTAATCGTCTGCGTATCTTAGCAACGGTTATTTCACTATTTATTTTTTTGTTTAATACATTCATTTAAAGGCGAAATTCTTTCTTTCTTTCTTTTTTTTTTTAATTTATTATATTTATTGAAAATCAAATGGTAATGCTATATAAATAAATTGTTATGTTTATGTATAATTTTTATAGTGTAACAACATTTTATGTTTCATTTTAAATTAACTCCTTTAAAATAAAAATCCTTTTTTTTTTTTATTTATAATATTTATTGAGGGAAAAATGGTAGTATATAGGGGAAAAGGGTTAAACTGATTAAAATTCATTTGTTTTTCATGTATTTAATTCCTTTTAAATGAAAATCTACTTTTTTATTTTATTTTATTGCACTGGTCGGAATCAAATCGTAATATAGTGTAAATAACGGGGGCTATAAACCACATGATTTACAAACAAAACCATATAATAGATGCTGAGATACAGTCGTCTTTATAATCGTAGTTCTTAAATAACAGAAGATCCATATGTCGTCGATAAATACCCAGATTGAAGTGACTGCGATAGACATTTTTGCAGACATTGGGAACCTGGACCCCCCGATGCAGTACGGGCGGAAAAAAGAGCTGCCGTAGGTAGCAGGTACTCGAAGCAAGATCTAGAGCAATTTCAATGTTTATTTATTTATTTATTTATTTATAAATGATTATTTTTTTTATTATTTATAATGTGATGTAAAAAATAAATACTAATCGAATTCTTTTGAAAATTCATTTAAATATAGTGACCAGCGAAACGGGCATAACCTGCTAGTCTGTATAAATAAACAGAATGTCTGTCTGCGCTCTGGTACTCACACTACTGATCGCAGAGCTACAAAATTTGGTAGATAGGTGCCTGAGATCCTGTAGGTGTGCACCTCATCGAGATTTTTTTGAATTTGAATTTTTTTAATTATTATTATTATTATTTATTTATTATTATTATTATTATTATTATTATTTTAATTTGAAATATTGGCTTTTATGTTTCAATTTTCATGAATTTTTTTCTTCCATTGTAATCGTCTGTGTATCTTAGCAACGGCTATTACGCAACTTATTTTTTATTTAATACATTCATTTAAAGTCAAAATCATTTTATTAGGACTGAGGGCCTATTAGTCTCAGACAGGGATTTTTGCGTTGTCGTTTTCGATAGTTGGACATTTGTCGAAATCATTTTTCGATAGTTGGACATTTATCGAAATCTAAAATTTATCGAGAATATAATTGAATAATTTGAAAGCGATGTTATAATTGGGAAGAAAAAAAAAAACCTAATAGTCCTCCGTCCTAAACTAAATTCTGCTTTTTCCAGAATTTCATCAAAATCTTTTTATTTATTTATTTTTTTTTTTTTAAGAAAAAGAAAAGAAAATTAATAATAATCAGTATCGTTACAAGAGATATCGAAAACGTTTTTTTTTTTTTTTTTTTTTTTTTTTTTTTTTAAATAATTTTGAATTAGGAAATAAATAGTGCGCGTGCAATAATATGAAATAAAAATAAATAAAAATATGAATTTAATGATTTAATTTTTATATAAAACACGATCGCGTGTTATCTTAAAAAGTAGATGTAAAATTTAAAGTTTAATTTTCTTGGCAACAATTATAAATTAAAATAAATAATTTAATGAAAGTTTAGAAGTTAGAATTTCTAATTTTATTTTATAATCTTTTTTTTTTTTTTTTTTTTTTTCACATAATGGCAACGTTAAAATAGAGAAATATATTTTTCTATTATCAGATATCAGATTATTTGAATATCGGAAAGGTCTCAAATAGATTTCATAAAAATAATTTGTAAGGGAAACACAATAACTTCCAAATCGTGCAACATGTGCTTTGAATCGAAATCATAAAACAAAACTCTTCATCAGACAAATACAGTCGGCTGCAAAATTATTCGAGCACTAGCAATAATCCTTGCCAAAGAAAAGTACACTTAATACAGCTTTGTTAAATAAATCCTTGTCGAGTCATGTTCTTAATCAGTCTAAGAACATGATTCGACAAGGATTTACTTAGCAAAACAGTCTTAAGTGTACTTTTTAAATATAGGAATTATTGCCTAGTGCTCGAATAATTTTGCAGCCGACTGTAAATAAATAAATAAACTTAGGCACGAATGCAGCTTTAAGTCTGAAATACACTTTCTGCTGTTCTCACGCTGTGTTTCTCAGATTGATTTCCATTTTTAAAAAGATTATTCGCAAAAAGAGAAATCTAAATTTAAAAAAGACTTAAAACGTGTTGTTATTATATTAAAAGGAAGAATGCATTGGTAATTTTTGTTCACTGTATAGAGGATTTTTTTTTAAATTCCGTTTTCACATTTTGAAAATTCAGAGCCGTTAAATTGTTTCTCGTTTTTCAAGAATTAATTTTTAATATTTTTAACATTTTGTTTTAAAGCTGTAATATGCGAAAATTTAACTAAGATCATTTATTACTTTTTAGCTTCAAAATGAAATATTAAAAAGTAAAAATTTAATTTTTGTAAAATAAGAAACATGTTAAGGGTTGTGTACTTTTCAAATGTGAAAACGGAATTAAAAAAAAAAAAAAAAAAAAAAAAAAAAAAAAAGATAATGAATAATTAAAAAAAACTAATTTCTCCATTGAATAACATGGTAGGACAAAGTTGCCATCCACTTTAGGTGAAGTATCCCTTGTGCTAGTATTGCTGTTTTGGACTAAGGTAGATTGCCTACGCTTGGGTCCTAGACTTGAGTGGGATGCCCTTTGGAGGAGGGGGGAGGGAGGTTCAAAGATGTCCCAGCCCGTATTCATTCGAATTTCGGATAAACAAAATTTCGAAAAACTAGGTCGAAGAGAGCTATCTGCTACTTGGAATCGAAGCCGGCACCCTCCCTGCTGCAGTCAGAGCAGGGAGGAGCTTTCATTGCTTTAATGTTTCACAATTGTGAATCACACGAATATTAAAATTAGAACTTGTATAAATCCTTCTCTCTTCAGTATTTTATTTTCACCGTTCTTTAAAGGTACAAGACTGTTCGATTTTTCCCGACTTACACTGTAGGGAAATAATAATAATAATAAATAAAGTTTAAAGCAGCTTGCTTTTTATTTTAGTTTATTTTCATTTAAGATATACTTTTTCGTTTACTTTCATTTAATAATAATTAGAGTGCAATTAGGAAATGTTTTTTTCCGTTCATTTATTTTAGTTATATTTTTGCAAAATACTTTATTCTGTTGCATCAGTTTCAACAGCGGAGTTTTAAATCGTCACAAAAATAATCATGAATATCAATCCTTAAAAATTTCACAGCACTCCTTCCATTATATTCACACGTACACTTTGCAGTTGAAAAATACTTAAACTAAAAGTAAGAATAAATTATACACAATAACAAAACACAAAGAAACAACACAGCAGTTGGGCTGGAATATGGAGTTTATTGGGGCCACATGAGTATACATAATATGAAGAACGATATACGTCGGATTGTCAGAGGCGAATTTTGAATAACGTGATGTAATTTTGAGTCCTTTATGCTGTAAAGTCCATGAATTTTGAAAAACTCCATATCCAGCAGATTTAAAAGAGGCTATTGTAGATAATGGATATTGCTTAATGCGCTCTATTGTTTTTTCTCCAAATGCAAAAGATGGTTTATTGTCAAATAAAGGTTTTTTATTTATAAAGTTTGTTTTAGCTTGATGGTAAGCTCACATTTTCGAATACTCTCTTAATTTTCCTAATGAAGAAAATACATATTACAGCATCATGCTTAGAATATTATTAAACGGAGAAATAAAAATTAAAAAGAGAATATCATTCTGATATCTATAAATATGCATATTAAGCATACATTATAAATTGCAAAATCGTGTAAACATGGAATTTTATAAAATAGATTAAAATAAAATAAAATAAAAATGATTTTACAGATTACAAAATATAAATTTTTAAACGACTCCTTCAGAAAGTTTGTCACAAGTTAGTTTAGAGCACAAGCTTTGATTTCAAATTAATTTTATTATTATTATTACTAGTAGGCTACGCCCGCTTCGCTGGTCACTATATTTAAATGAATTTTCAAAAGAATTGGATCAGTATTTACTTTTTACATCACATTACATATAAAAACTATAAAAAAAAAAAAAAAAAAAAAAACACTGAAATTGCTTTAGATCTTGCTTCTTCGGGTACCCGTTGCATAAGGCAGCTATTTTTTCTGCCCGTACTGCATCGGGTCCAGTTTCCCACTGTCTAGGGCACTTCAATCTGGGTATTTATCGACGACTTGTGGATTTTCTGTTATTTAAGAACTACGATTTTAAAGATGACTGTATCTCAGCATCTATTACATATTTTAGTTTTTGAACCATGTGCAAGTTAACTTTACTTTTAATTTTATTTTAAACTTTTATAAATAATAATAATAATATATGTCATTTGAAGATGTTCCACTTCTGTAGAACGAATTTTTAAAATTCATCTTAATTAATAATAATAATAATAATCATCGCTTGTTCTTCTTTTTTTTTTTCCCGACATAGAAAGAAATACATTTACGTATATATTTATTTGTGTATTAAATTTCTTTCAACTGATCCCTGTATGATACACATTTAGAATACCAAGTTTGAACTTTCGGCCATAATTTGTTTTTGAGATATGCTGATAACAGACAGACACACAAACAGACATACACACAGACCATTTGCTAAAAACATGATTTTCATATTCAGGGGACCTCAAAACATGTAAATATAACAAAATCTCGCGTTCGAAAATTTGACCCCTAAACAATACTTTCTCTACCTTATGGGTAAAAGAAAGTAAAAAAGTGCGAAAATTTCGCACGGGTTTGCTAGTAATAATCTATATAAATGAAGAGAAGTGCCTGTGTGTGTGTCTGTCTGCGCTCTGGTACTCACACTATTGATTGCAGAGCTTCCAAATTTGGCATATAGGTACCTGGGACCCTGCAGTGTGCACCACATCGAGATTTTTCTCGAATTTTGAATTTGAATTTTTTTAATTAATGTTTTTTCGATTTTAAATATTAGCTTTAATGCTTAATTTTTCATAAATTTAATTCTTTGATTGTAATCGTCTGCTTATCTTAGCAACAGCTATTTCACTAGTTATTTTTTATTTAATACATTCATTTGAAGGCGAATTATTATTTTTTCATTATTAATATATTTATTGAAAATCAAATGGCAATGCAATCCGCGTTTGTAATGATCGATAGATGGCGTTCTCTGAACTGCAGTTGTTAGTAAATATAATAGCCACGTGTTAATTTGTAATGATGTAATGGTGTTCTCCACCATTACATCATGGAAAATCGATTGCATAATATGATGATATGCAGTGGTGTGATAATTTCACCTTAGCCCACCAGAGGGCGAGCATTTCATTACAATCGCAGATAGAAATAAATTGTTACGTTAATGTATAAATTTTATAGTATAGCAACTTTTTATTTTTCATTTTTTTTAATTAATTCCTTTAAAAGAATACCCTTTTATTATTATTTTTATTTATAATATTTATTGGGTGAAAAAAATGGTAGTTTATAGTTTAAAGGATTAATCTGATTAAAATTCATTTGTTTTTCATGTATTTAATTCCTTTTAAAAGAAAATCTACTTTTTTAATTTTATTTTATTGCACTGGTCGGAATCAAATCGTAATATAGTGTAAATAACGGGGGCTATAAAACACGTAATTATTAAGATTTCAGAAGAATATGATGTCATTTGTTAACTAAGAATTTTAGTTCGAAATATTTCTAAGTAACATTTTTTTTTATTGCTGCAAATAAAGTTTATAAAATAATGAGGACATTCTTTTAATAAATTAAAATAATAGTAAAGAATTAAATAAATAATAAAAGAAATGGAAATTTCTGAAAGTAAACAAATTTTGTAACATATATTTAACTATTGAAAAATAATTAAAACTCTAAAAACTATATAGAGAAAGATTCTATGATTCCTGAGCTATAATTTACATAGCTTCAAAACCACACAATAAAAATTCAAAAAGTAAATTTCTAAACATGAAGGTAATATCGTAAGGAAAAGAAAGTTACCATGCTCAGAAATGGTACTTACCTCATTACATAACTAGCTGCTCATAATTGAAGAGTGAAACAACAACCAAATAACAATTGAAGGAAAATATAGAAGAATTATAGAAAATTTAACCGTTATATATATTCAAATATATTTCTTTTTATGACGAATAAAAACTGAATGTGCAAACTTTTTCTATAAATAATTAAAATAAATTTGAGAAAAATCGTGCTAAAGAAATGGATTCTTTGGAAAAAATTTTTATTTGGCACCGACGTAGCTTGGACGTTTCTCGAAAAAATCTTTACTTACGCAGTAACGATAGACCTTTTAAATCCATCGCCAAAATGACAACAAAATTTAAAAGCTTTCTAGGGACTCCTTTGCTAAAGCTATACCAAAGAAATTTCAAGAAATTAATATAGTAACCGATGCTGGGGAATGAAACACAGTTACTGCATGCCTTTATATTGAAGAATAGATTGAAATAGGTCCTGTCGTACTAAACTGAATTCTGTTTTGTGCAGATTTTTATATCTATTGCTTAAAAAAAAAAAAAAAAAAGTATCTTCCCCCCTTCCCCACACCCACCATATTTTGTACAAAAATGGTTCATGTGCGCATTTGAAATAAATAAAAATAATTTAATATATATATATATATATATATATATATTGATTTTATTTTTATTATATATAATTTTTTTTTTATATGTTACGGCAATTTAGATTTTCATATTTATGCTATCGCTGTTGTTTTCTTTTATTAATAACTCTCATAAAATCAAAGTAAAAATTGCACCATGCTGTGCAGTACGTCCATTTAAATATATTCACCAATTAAAAACCATTTTTAAGCACTAATTCCGGTCTTTGTAATATTTATCTGCAGCACACAATCAATTTAATTTTTAATCCCATGACGTATATTCTTTTTCACTTGCAAGATAAAATTTCAGAAAATCGTTATTGAAATTTTGCCATTTAGTTTCATAATTGAAGGATTTTCAATAACTGTATAATATTTTTAAATCAGGTTTTTGTTGTGACATTTTTAAACTGAAAATATACCTTATTATTATTAATATTATTACACACACTGGATGAAAGTTTTACACAAGAAAAGTTTAGTAACAATTTTTACCTGTGATTACATATTATCTACACTTTATATAATCTTCACAAATTGGTTTTACTCACGATATCAATCAATTATATTACCTGTTCCCATCATACAAGTACATTAACCCCCCCCCCCCCCCTTCGAACAAAAATAAATAAATAAATAAATAAAAATAAAATAAATAAATAAAATAAAAAATCTGCACTTAAATATTTTCATTTTCATTTTTTTTTTTTTTTTTTTTTTTTTTTTCGAGATTAACAAATTTTAAAATTTAAATTAAAGAATTTTACAACTAGTGATTTAGCCTTGTATCGAATATCTGAAACATTAATGCCTGCTAAAAATGATCCAAATGTGATTTTTTTTTTTTTTTCCCCTTAGAGTATAAGGATGTTAGAGAAAAATATGGTAGATTTGAGTATTGTCAAACATGTATTGTGACAGTACGCAGTTATTGCGCTAACACCGAATTAAATAGATGCATTTGCGTGATAAATGCATCGAAACAAAATTTTGAAAAAGAAAAGGCAGCACAAAAGGAATTTCTGAATTTTTTAAATGTGCGATAAATCGAAGTGAATCAGTCAAAAAAAAAAAAATGTGAGTGTAATATATATTCATGCAGTATATTCAATATATTTTGTGATGCAATATCGAATTAAGCCAAAATTTTGAATGAAAAATATTTTTTTCTGTCATTATGGAAGTAATTGTCATTCCCGATTGTGGGCACCCATGTTTCTTCCATTTAAAAAGTGTTTTTGACTTACAAATTGTCAAATGTGGTCGTTTAAAACAACATAACATATTTTATTAGTGCTTTATATGTTTTTAGGCATTTTTAGATTTTTTTAGCCATGTCAACCCCGGAAAAGTCAATCGATCAAAAAAAAAAAAAAAAAAAAAAAAAAAAAAAAAATGCATTTTAAGGCGATGGTTAAAGCCATTTAGGATTGCTTAGTATATACGAAATCCATAAAATCGTCTGCCCAGGAATATGGACCTCCTTGCAGCTTCTGTGTCCCTACAGAAGAAGCCTAGAAAAAGTAAGGGAACTCCACCTGTGAAACCGCTGACCAAGCATGCTAAAAATAGGAAGAGTCACAATCAGGAGATGATGTCGATTTCTGAATCATTTGTTTGGAGCACATGCTACCATGCCAAACAGGAGCAAATTCAATCAAATGCAAATTTTTTCATTTTTATCAGATTTTTAAGGTGTGTCCACAACCGGATACATTTTTTTTAAATATTTTTTTGGCTAAAATTTATAACGTCACAAAATTGGCGATAACATTTTTTTTTTTTTTTTCTGATGGAGGGAATCGATACAATTGCTTTATCAAACGTTAGCTAAGGGTTCTAGCTTTCTATTGGTATTAACATGTTTGTATAATATTTACTCTATCAAAAGTTATAAGCCAAAATCAAAACTGTGGCCACAACCGGAGATGTCCCCCTATATATATATATATATATATATACAGATATATATATATGTATATGTGTGTGTGTAATATAATAATTTTTGTTAAGGTACCCTGGCGATTGAGATGAAAGAATTAATTTTAAGAAAATGCAACAAAAATATCAATGCATAAAAAATAAATAACATAATAATTTTTGCTCAGGTACACTGACAACTGAAATGAAAGATTAATTTTAAGAAAATGTAATAAACAGGTCAATGAATATATAAAAAAAAAAAAAAAAAAAAAAAAAAAAAAAAACCTTAAAAAAAACCTTAAAAAAAAATTTAATTTCGGAAACTGAAAATGCCAAATGTTGTATCTCTGTGATAGGTGGCCTGAGCTCCAGAGAGCACACAGTCTTATCTTTATCTCTACAAAAACTGATACTGGCACGAACCCTACTGAATTTCAGTGTTCTAATTTTAAAGCTCTGTAAGTTATTTGAAACTGAAGTTTATCTTAAAAGAGTAGAATAGTGCAAAAAATGCCACATAAACTTGCATTACGGTTATTCTTATCGAAATGAACTCGGGTTAGATTTAAAATGCAATTTAACCTATTGTCATAAAATTAATAAATATTAATATTGTATTTTTAAAACTTCGTAATGTATTCAAAATTTAAGATTTCCATAATATAGCAAAACAGTATATTTCGCATAAATTTGGAGTAAAGACATAGAACGAATTTGCGAGAATACTTGTTCTTTTCTCTTCTGTATCCAAAGGAAGAACGTATTAAATTCTTGAAAATTTTTGAACTCCAGTTTTTGACGGATTTTCATGTTTTTAGATGTCCTGAACCCAATTGGACTGTTTTTTAAAAATATCTATGTGTGTGTATCACAAATTTTGTGGACGTTGTATCTCACTAACCGATAGGCAACACTTATGTCTTGAAAAGTGACAGGTAATAAAAAACACTCACCTAAAACTAGTAAGGGATGGCCATCAAAAAAATTTTCTTCTGTATTTTCCTATAGAAATTTACGCAATACAAATTATTTATCATTGTTATTTACATTCACAGGTAGCACAGTATGGTATTTTCAACGTTGAACAAACGGCAATGCATTCCGTTGAATTATCGTTTTTCCGTAACGTTAACCTTTACCCTACGGGTGGGAAAACCGTAATCCCGCGAAAAAAGGTGCTGAAGAATGCGGGGTCGGTCTAACCGTTATCCCAGGCATTTTCACCCCTCAAGTATGGGTGCAATAATTGACTTTCTCCGTGGGTGGCTTCTTAATTGCTGGAGAAGGGAACTGTGTAGGGATGATAGTATTTAATATGAGGAAAATAGGGGAAATAATTATCTCTTTGGAGGACATTTAATATCATTCTTCGTCTTTATCTCGTTAGCAATACATTTTGTTTAGATGTTAGAAAAATATTTTAATTTTATTTTTTCTTTTCTTGCATGTATTATTCTATACCATAGAATGATTGGAAAAATGGCCAAGATCGCATTCAGTGTGTTTTAATAATGAAATGTTTGTTTCATATTTCTTTCTTTCTTTCTTTTTTTTTCTTTTCATGTAATATTAAATAACATTAATAAAATTACTATCAGATTTTTGTTTCGGTACTCTAAAAAGCTTACTATACGAAACAAGGGAATCACACACCATTATTAGTCTAGAAAAACTATTGTTTTCAATAAAAAAAATAAATAAATAAATAAATAAATGTTTTAATCATTTCAATAAACCATTTGCTATAAATGTGGAGAAAAAAGTAATATTGTTATATTTGCAGCCCGTGAAAAATTTGGGATACGAAATAAATTGAAATAAGTACACATATTTCAATAATATTCCCCGCTTAATATTAAAAATATGGATACTTAAATAAGTCCATATAATAATAATAATAATAATAAACAAGAAATCTATTCATGATCATAAATTATGAAACATATTCCGAGGCATTTTATTGGGAAAATAGAAAATGTACAAAAGGATATCCATGAAATGTGTCGGGAAATCAATGTATTTTACTGGGAAAAAAAGTAAATAAATAAAATAAATTAATAAATAATAAAGAAAGAATAAAACTACTAAAATCTGTTGCAGGCAGGTTTCTATTTTAATAACATATCCACGCATACATGAAAGCAAGCCAAAGTAATACATATGCGTAAAATATGAAGAAAGAAAAGAAAAGGAAAAAGAAAACGGACTTTAAATTCATTTTTAGTAAATCGTGCATTTCATTTTGCCCATTTCAACACATCTTTTACTTAGTCTGTATATGTCTATCTCTATATACATATATATACAGAGGGTTTTCCAAAATGATTGAAATTCACTTTAATTTTTTATTAGAGATAAATTGACAAAAGATATTCAAAATATGTTCAAAATAAAGTAGATAAAAAAAGATAGCGTTAGGAAAGCGCTCTCCTCATTGATTTTATAAAGCTTACATTTTTTTATATATTTAATTAGATTCCTCTAGACAAATTTGGTCAGTTAGAAAATTTTTATTTTCTACTCAACAAGACCACTAGAAAAATAATAAGTAGTGGATCTGTAGATCAGGAGCTTCAACATCTTATTTCCATCCACATTATTCATTAGATCAGTTTTATTTATTCCGTATTATAATATATATACATATATTGATTCGATTGACTTGCTACAAAAAGAGATAAATTTTTTGAGGGGGGCTGCCACCTCCTCAGTCTTCGCTGTATCTCTCTTTCTATAACTATCTCTCTCTATATATATGTGTGTGTGTGAAAAAATCAAAGCATATCGGAATTATTTTGTGTAATCCTGTAAATTTTTACCAATTCTGTGGTCGCAGTTTTCAAAAGAAAAACATGCTTTTAAAATTCTAGTACGATTTCATTATATTTAATGAAGTGTAATCATGTTAAAACACATTTTTAAGAAATACCGACTGTAGACCGTAATAGTCCGAAATTCTTTTATGTATACTGGAAAAGAAGCCAGAGTGGTTATATACGTCAATAATAAGAATACACCTTATAATTATAAATCATTAATTTTTAAAACTAATTTGACATCATTTGGATATTACAGTACGCCATTGTAAGTCTTTTGTGTCGTCCCGTAAATAAAATTTTTAGTATACACACACCTTTTTTTTAGAGTAAACCTACTTTTAAGCATCTTTATAATGTACTCTAATTCAATTATGTTCAATACAGCATACACGCATTAAAGTACGCTTAAAAAAAGAAGAAAAATGCCCATAGGCTCTAATGTCATGTATTTCTTTTATGTGTCGCTGTAAATGCAGCATAAACATTTTATACATCAGTAAAAACTACTCAACTTATTGTACGTTTTTCATGAATAATTGTTCGAAATTTGACATAATTTGGATTATTACGGGACATTGTCGGGACGTTTTTGTAAGGTCCTGTCCTGTATATTAATTAGGAAGCGTAAGCTCACATATTTTCTGCAGAAAACATTAGTTTAAGCATCTCAGTAATTTACGCTAATTTCATTTTGTTGATTGCAAAATAATGATGTTAAAATACTATGAATAGAATATACACCAAAACCATACAGCTTCCACGGGGCTTATGAATATGTGTACCAGATTGCAAGTCTATAGCGTGAATTTTGCAGCCGTTATCGCACGGTTACATCCTCTCCCATGAATATGACACTTTTGAAATACTCTGCTCTTTTTTGGTAAGTTTATTAGAATAACGTAATTATTGTGCTTGGGAAGTTTAGGTACTGATGAGGTGTAATTTACAGTCGAAACGCTTGTCACATTATCAATGTTTTTTAAGTTGGGCTTTTATCTTTTATCGTCAGTAAATATATCATTTTAATGCTGACTTAATTTATCAGCACTGAGACATATTAATGCTTAATTATATTAAATTTATTAATACGCAAAACAAATTATTTTCTTTTATAAAACAAATTAAATCTTATCGTAGTTATAATCTTAATATACGACAAAATCTGGTGTTGGTATGTCTCTAAAGGACAATTTTCAACTCTAGGGACCTTGGCCATAAAAGTCTTACAAAAGGTTTCTAGACCATATTCAAGCGAGTTTTGGGGAAAACCACGGAAATTTTCGGAACGTTAGTCCGACAAGCGCGACCAGGCTTCAAACCTGGGAATCACTGTTGTGTTAGACTCTCGACCATTAAGAGGGAAAATTCCTTCCTGCTACATGGCTGTTAAAATTCATTAAATGCTAGCTTTTGATTCTTAAAAACAGCTAAACGTTAAATTTCTTTTAATTGCCTTCAGCTATGAAAATTAAAATAATGGAAACAATTATTTCAAATGCGTTTAGCGATGTTAAAACGAAAACAATAATAGTAATAAAAACACATTTTCGTGTATTATTAAAGATACACTGTTTTTGTTAAATTTTCTATATAACAAACAAAAAGTATTAAAAAATCCCATTCTAGCGTATTTTATTACTTGGACAAAATCGCAAAAAATAATAATTTTCAGCATATCTACAAAGAAAATTAGAACAGGAAAAAGCATTGCGTCTAAAAATATTATTGTGGACATAAATAAATTTAATTTATTATTATTGTAATTTAGGAAGTAATGGAAAATATCAGCAAAATTTAATTAAAAATCCCCACTGAAATAATGCTAGTTTTCAACATTTAATCATATATCTACCTAATTCATATTTAATAATTTAAGAAATACATAAAATATTTCATAAGAAGTTTTTTTCAATTCAGTTCATTTTAATTCAAATATGCGTGTTTTTACTTATTTTGTATAAAATTTGAATCCTGCTTATTAAAAGAAAACATGCCTTTTTAATAGTTTTTAAATCCTTTAATTTTCCATATATATTTTTTTTTTAATTTTCCTGTCACTTTGCTTTTTAAAAAGTGAGCCTTTAATTGCTTTGCTAATGCCAAATATTTCCAATTATTTTCGAAAAAGATAATTTGATTCCTGAAAAACGTTATCACTTATTTTAATGCCATTAAATCTGTCCAAGTATATATTTATCTCCATCAAGTATAAGATAAACACTAGTTGGTACCCGTCAAAATTTGACGTCTTCATAACATTTAAAAGTACAACTGAAATCTTTTAATAGCCCACCAGCCGAGAACCATTGTTTTATACTAACTCGTTTAAATGAAGCTTAAAGTGGGTGCGCTGGTTTTGTATGTAGTTGTCGCTCTACAATAGAATTCGACACAGTCACTTTTTTAAGATATTTCTAGCAATTTTCATATTATTTAGTAAAAAAAAAAAAAAAAAAAAAAAAAAAGTAAGTTAAACATTTATGAATATTTATTTAAAAATATCTGATATATGACAACCCCATGAATTCCACTACCATCAATTATGCATACTGTAAACCAAAAGGTGAAAGTAACAAACATGTAAAAACCCTGACATCTCCTACTTGCATGCAGATTTAAAAGCGAGCAGAGATTTAATAAAAGGTATATTATATAGTTAATATTAAAAGTGTTTATTTATCTAAGTTCAAGTTTAAACTTTTCTTTAAAGCTTTTGATATTTGAAGTTGGTGCAGCCGTTTTCGCGAGGTGACACCCTCGATCCTCAGCACCCTGTATGTAAACAGGATTTTGTGTATACCTGCCATCTCAAAGAGGAGGGGGGTGTTGCTTACGAATTATTTGATAGATATTTTGGTTGGGTTTAATACATGCAATTACATTCTATTTTTCCGCTGCATTTCTGATTTTAATTGAAACTTCTACAAAATAATTTTAATGACAAAAATCCCCTCCACCATCGAGACCACAGGTATCTACAAAATCCCGTCTAACAATTAACAAAGTCGTTATATCGGAATAGCCAAACGAAATTGACTTTTCACAATTATAATATTTTTTGTGATGTGACAGACAGACCCCCCCCTCCCCCACACCCTTTTTCAACCAATACATACATATTATCCAATCTTTGAAAAATAGGACTAAGGAGACTTTAAAACATATAAATTATGTAAAAAATTTATATGTAAAAAAATATGCGAAAAAGCAACTAATGTATAAATGAATTACCACAATGTTTTCCAATTTGGTCGCACGTATTGGCTTAAAGGTTCATAATTTCCTTTTTTGGAAAACAGCAAGGTGTGTAATATATATTTTTTTCCTTTTTCTTTCACTTTGTATAAAGTATACACTTTTCCATGAGTTCTACAATATTATGTATAATTCATCTTTTTTTTTTTTAGCATTGGAAATTCTGCTTTTAATTTTAATTTTTTACTTTTAAACCTTTTTTCTGGTTCAATTTTTATTTCTTATTGAAATAAAATTTGCCTAATTCAAACAGACAAACCACCAATAAAATTTTTAGAACTACTATTCAGAAACAATTAATAGTTTACCTGATTTTGTTACTTGAAACTGGCCTTTTAAATGTAATACTAACAACTTAATTTTTCATCACTTTTTAGTTTTATAAATGTTTATAGTGAGCTATCTACTCACATAAATATAAGAAAATAAATAAAATAAAAGAATCATTTTAGTCTAACTTTATTCATACCATTAAAATAAAAGTTGAAAATTAAACCAAATAAATAAGCGGTAATTTATAATAAAACCTCCTTTCCAATACATATTAAACATGAAAAACTTAGTACATAACACAGTTATAATTATCAAGCAACCAATTTACATGTTTACAGAACAACAGATTTATGCTTCTTTTGAAAGCATGTATAATCGTGTAAGTGATCCGAATCATTAACCATAGATTAAAACATAAAATAAAAATAAAACACTTCTTTATATACAAAATCAAGTGTTTTGTTTATTTTTAGTACGATGTGAACATTAAAAGTTTTGATTAATCGAATTTAATAGCTGGGCAAAGTAAATAAATACCATCATTGAAATAAACATATACAGTGCAGAAGAAAGGTTAAATATTTATATACAGGAATATTTTAAATAAACGAAGTAATTTACACAAAGCAGAAAAAAAAGTTCAAAAATTCAGTTTCCTGTGCTAAAAGATAAGGAATTATACACAATAACGTAGGACACCTGCAACAGAATAAGCTTTGTAGAAAGTGGATGAAATAAAACAAAAGAACCTATACACAACTTGCTGTCGTTCAAGGTTGAAACAATTCTGCAGTCTGATTGGTTGGCGACTTGTTGGCAAGATTTTATAATCATCTCGTCTCTTTGTCAATCAATCATAGAGACAACACCCACAACTAGTGATGGGTAACTCATACATGAAGCATGACATTGTCACACCTCATCACAGCGGTTTGTCATGATACCTCATAATTATTTTTTGTATTACTTCAAAAGTCATGTCCCATTCAACCACTCACTCAATGTCTCAAATGTTTTGCCTCATTCATTCACCGCCTCATTCAATACCTCAATCAAACCGAAGTACCTCAAAAATTTTGTCCCATTCAAAGACACACATTCAACGCTTCAAACGTTTTGTCATGTTCATTCATTCACTCATACAGGACCTCAATCTATCTGAACTGGATTTGACAAAAATTTTGTCCCATTCTTTCAACGAAACCATTCATTCAACGGGGTGAGATTCAGATACTCAGAATAAAAACACAAATCAGAGAAAGCCTTCAATGGAATGACATGACTGAATGAAGTGTTATGTTTGTAATGCATTGCATTGTGACACTGGGAGGGATATGTTGTAAGTTTGCCATGTTCGGATCGTGAAGCGAAATTTGTAGTTGTGTTTGTAATTCAAGGTCGTCACCTGTCTGTGGGTGGTCGTGGGGCTGACTATAATAGAAAGGGACAGGAGGCGAATAAAATAAAGGCATTGACGGCAAACGGCTTGGCATTATACCAAAGAACTTCTAATAGATATTGAAAGATCTTTGATTATACTTCACGCGGGGTTGGGAGGAGGTGATTAGAGTCTTGCATCGTGTGTTTTCTCTTCTATGTAAATAATAATAATGAAAATTTGCTTTTTTCCGAACATAATCTTTTGAATGCAGACACTGGATGACATTATTTTCTTTCATAGCAATTATGTTTAGCCATAAGTTTAATTTGTGAAAAAGAAAGGCATAAAAATTAATATTTAACATTTAAAACGTTATATGCGAAAATTATTATTATTTTTTTTTTAAGCTGTGAATATTTAAAATAGTGAATTTTTTTAACAGTAAATGTAATATGAAAGAAATTTTATTACGTTATGCACTGACGATTTGTTTATATTTACAATAACCACTTTTAATATAATTTTCATTATACTCTAGTTTTAACATGATTGTATACTTGTAATATTTATGTAATAATTAGTTCTCTAAAAATTTGTTCAATAATATAATTATTATATTACCTACTAGGCACTCGTTACAGTGAAAATAAGATCTTTGACGAAACTATATCAACATTTCTGTACGATTAAATTAAATGCTGTTTATTTTATTTTATTTTATTTATTTATTTATTTATTTTTTATACCTAAAGAATCAAGTTAATACAATCGAACAATCAACACATTAGTTGACAGAATTAGTCATCAATCTTTTAAAAAGCTACAATATAACGAATCAAATAGTTTAAATTATTACTGCAATTAAGAAAATTAACATATTGTTTATTTATTTTTCGATATCTAAAGAATCACGTTTAATACAATGAATCAAACAACAAATTAGTTGATAGAATCAATCATCAACCAAAATTATATGATAAAATTATTTACTTATTAGTGCAATCGAAAGATTGGTGACACTTTGAATTGCATAGAAATTAAATCCCGCATAGGAGATTCAGAGAAAACCACGGAAAACCCAGAATACCTTTATTCCAATATCTCCAATTTTAATTACGATTAAATTACTTATAATACATCTTTCGAAATTTATTTTAATGTAATTTTATTGTGAACTTTTAAACTGGTGTAAGCCGTTAAATTCAGTACGGGAGTTTAAGAGAAAAGCACAGAAAACCCTAAACACATGTGTTATTTTTTATTTTGCAAACTTTCAAATTCTGATTATCAGCTCACACTCCGTATAAAAGATTTTTAACACTATTTATTCCAGAGTTACGCAAGAGAAAAACATTGAAAAGTAAGACACAAATATTTTTATAACAATGGATTTTCGGAGTAAGGCCGATTGACTGCTGTGGGTCCTAGGCCTGAGGGGGAGCGCCCTCCGTAGGGGTCTTTCTAAGGGGTCCTAACCCGTGTTACTCAAATTTCGGAGAAAACCACTGGAAACTCCGAACGGCTAGGCCGACGAGCGCGACCTGGAATCGAACCCGGCACCTCACGTCTACCAGCTTTGAGCGCAGAACCGCTCTGCCGCTGGTGGCCGCTTTTATAACAATGTTTATATTACTTTTATATTTCAGCTTTTAATTAACATTATTTCATAAGGAATATATCATTAAAAAAAAAAAAAAAAAAAAAAAAAAAAAACTATTTAAATTAGAATTGAAGAGTACATGTTGCAAATCTTTGTCACAAGATACCGCTTTTAGTTTTGCTACAGTTAAATCTTTAAGAGCTAGTTGCACTATGAGCGATCAAGCTATTGTGCGTTTTAAAGCGGGAATAAGGCACCACCGAAAGGGACTTTGCTACGAATTGGCTACGAATCTTTGCTCTTAAAAACAAATATTTTTTATAGAGCTTAAAAAGAAGATTTAACACAAATAATTCCGAGATTCTACCTTTCCCCCCGATTTTAACTTAACCATAATCACAATATTACTTTAAAATTGAAGTGGCCGTATTATTCCAGTGACCTCACTGCTACTCCTAATTTTGTTTTATAAATTCGATTTTCATAAATGGCAAAGACTATTATGGTGAATCACAGACTACAATACAGGAAAAGAGAAAACAAGTACACCAAGAATAAAAATTATTCGTAATGCTACCAAGATGGAATTAAATATTAGTTTAAAAAAGAAGCTAGACTAATAAAATTGTTTTATGCTTGCGTTCGTATTTGTACTGCCTCCCTAGTGGCCTAAGAAGTTCTGATCTCAAAAAGCTGGTAAACGTACGGTGCCGGGTTTGATCCCAGATCGCACTGATTGGCCTGGCCGTTCAAAGTTTTCCGTGGTTTTCTCTGAAACTTGCGCAAATGCTTACTAGGACCCTTTAGAAAAATCTCACAGAGGGCACTTCTCTTGAGGCTTAGGACTATAGCACAGTTAGTTGGCCTTAACCCTAACACCAACACTCGTATTGGTAGCATAAATTTTATGTCCAAGGTTCGGAGAAAAAGATCGATTTCTTTTTAAATACTTTGCGAATATTATTTATTAATAGTGTATTAAACAATTTTATCACTATTTTTATGTATTTTTCTATAATTACGAATATTTTTTATTCAAGGTGTATTTAAGAATTTCCTCACTGTATTTTATGTACTTTATATAATTACGAGTAATTATTACTTACAAACTTTGAATAAACACCATAAAATGCAATAAACTCGCAACAATTGTTTCGGGTCGAAAAAACCACGACCCTTCATCAGGCGAACAAAGTAAGCACGAGTGCTGCAATCAAAGCGGCAACGCACAAAATCGTTTAAAATGAAAAGAAAAAGTATATAAAGTAGAAACTAAATATAGCTACTGGTGTGAGTAGAATTGTACCAAAAAGCAAGGAAATAAATAAATGGGTGAGATTAAACACATAACAATCAAAGGATAACAAAAATTAAACTAAAATCTAAGTTACGTGAGTAATTTCCAAGCATCAGAGAAGAAAGGAGTGGAAGAAATATCATTAACAAGATTTTTCGAATTTTTAAATATGTAAAATGCTTCATGAATATCCAAATGGGAGGAACAGACAGGAGATGAAATTATGTTAGTTTTGGAAAAATCAAAGCGATGACCTTGAGACCAGCAGTGGGAAGCAATAGAAGATTTGGTAATCTCTTCATTACGAACATTCCGGCGGTGCTCATTTATTCTGTATTTCAAACGCCTCCTAGTTTGACCAATATAACCTAAGTTGCAGGACGAACACGGAATTGAATAAATTCCAGAACGGTTTTCGGTGGGAATGGGATCCTTAAGAGAAGATAATTTAATTTTATTGACGGGTTTGTAAATAACTTTGAAACCAAACGGTGAAAGAATTTTAGAGATTTTAAAAGAGAGTGAAGAATAAAAAGGTAAAACAACTGGGATGAGACTATGATCGTTTAATTTGGGAGCAGAACGTTTAGGATTCTTAAATTTATATAGAGCTTTATCGATGATAGATGGGTTATAGCCACGAGAGAGAGCTAGAGATTTTAAATAACTAATTTCTTTCGAAAGATTAGACGGATCAGAACAAATGTGTAAGGCACGGTAAACATAAGTGTAAAAAGCAGACATTTTTTGTTGAGGGGCGTGGTTAGAGAGAGCATGCGGCGGCAAAGAGACTGAGAATGGTTTTCTAAAAACAGAAGTTGAGAAACAATCCTTTTCTTTATTCACAAGAACGTCAAGGAAAGGCAAAGAGCAATCCTGTTCAACCTCAAAAGTGAATTGAATGCATGGGTCAATCGAATTGACCAAAGAAAGTAAATTGGACAAATCGACGTCAGGGGAGACAAGAACGAAAGTGTCATCCACATATCTAAACCAGTGAGGAAATTTATATACACCGAAGAGTTTTTCTTCAAAATAGTGCATATAAATGTCGCAAAGTAAAGGAGAGAGTAGACTACCCATGGCCATACCATCATTTTGGGAATAATAAGTACCATTAAAAATGAAGGCAGTTTGCCTGATACACAAATGAACTAAATTTACAAGCTCCTCAATTTCAATAGAAGAATAATGGAATTCACGTAGTCTTCTCTCTAAACAAACCAGAGCACCTTGAACCGGAGCACCTTGCACAATTGGCGCCAATTGTGCTCGTTTCTATGCACTTCCGAAAATTCATAAACCCACTCTCTGCTTTCGACCTATTGTATCTAATATTGGTACGGCTTCTTATAATCTTGCTCGATTTCTTTCAAACTCTCTTTCTCATCTTACTTCTACTAATCTTAATACTGTAAAAAACTCGTATGATTTTGTGAACAAAATTAAATGCATCTCTCCATCTAACTATACTATGATTTCTCTAGATGTAAAGTCACTTTTTACAAATGTTCCGGTTCAAGGTGCTCTGGTTTGTTTAGAGAGAAGACTACGTGAATTCCATTATTCTTCTATTGAAATTGAGGAGCTTGTAAATTTAGTTCATTTGTGTATCAGGCAAACTGCCTTCATTTTTAATGGTACTTATTATTCCCAAAATGATGGTATGGCCATGGGTAGTCCACTCTCTCCTTTACTTTGCGACATTTATATGCACTATTTTGAAGAAAAACTCTTCGGTGTATATAAATTTCCTCACTGGTTTAGATATGTGGATGACACTTTCGTTCTTGTCTCCCCTGACGTCGATTTGTCCAATTTACTTTCTTTGGTCAATTCGATTGACCCATGCATTCAATTCACTTTTGAGGTTGAACAGGATTGCTCTTTGCCTTTCCTTGACGTTCTTGTGAATAAAGAAAAGGATTGTTTCTCAACTTCTGTTTTTAGAAAACCATTCTCAGTCTCTTTGCCGCCGCATGCTCTCTCTAACCACGCCCCTCAACAAAAAATGTCTGCTTTTTACACTTATGTTTACCGTGCCTTACACATTTGTTCTGATCCGTCTAATCTTTCGAAAGAAATTAGTTATTTAAAATCTCTAGCTCTCTCTCGTGGCTATAACCCATCTATCATCGATAAAGCTCTATATAAATTTAAGAATCCTAAACGTTCTGCTCCCAAATTAAACGATCATAGTCTCATCCCAGTTGTTTTACCTTTTTATTCTTCACTCTCTTTTAAAATCTCTAAAATTCTTTCACCGTTTGGTTTCAAAGTTATTTACAAACCCGTCAATAAAATTAAATTATCTTCTCTTAAGGATCCCATTCCCACCGAAAACCGTTCTGGAATTTATTCAATTCCGTGTTCGTCCTGCAACTTAGGTTATATTGGTCAAACTAGGAGGCGTTTGAAATACAGAATAAATGAGCACCGCCGGAATGTTCGTAATGAAGAGATTACCAAATCTTCTATTGCTTCCCACTGCTGGTCTCAAGGTCATCGCTTTGATTTTTCCAAAACTAACATAATTTCATCTCCTGTCTGTTCCTCCCATTTGGATATTCATGAAGCATTTTACATATTTAAAAATTCGAAAAATCTTGTTAATGATATTTCTTCCACTCCTTTCTTCTCTGATGCTTGGAAATTACTCACGTAACTTAGATTTTAGTTTAATTTTTGTTATCCTTTGATTGTTATGTGTTTAATCTCACCCATTTATTTATTTCCTTGCTTTTTGGTACAATTCTACTCACACCAGTAGCTATATTTAGTTTCTACTTTATATACTTTTTCTTTTCATTTTAAACGATTTTGTGCGTTGCCGCTTTGATTGCAGCACTCGTGCTTACTTTGTTCGCCTGATGAAGGGTCGTGGTTTTTTCGACCCGAAACAATTGTTGCGAGTTTATTGCATTTTATGATGTTTATTCAAAGTTTGTAAGTAATAATTTTTACAACGCCAGTTTTGTGATGCTTCTTTATTAAATTACGAGTAATGTTTATTCCTGCTGTGCTTGAGAATGTTATCATTGTATTTTACGTATTTTTATATGATTACGAATATTGTTTACTCATGGTGTGTTTAAGAATATAATTATTATATTTTAAGCATTTTAAATTTATCAAACAAAATGTTGAGGTTGGTTGTTGGGTTGTCAAGTTGCCGATTGACAGCACTAGGGTCCTAGGACAAAAAAAAACAGTGACCTCCGCGGGGGTCTTTTTAAGGGGTTTTAGCCCTCATTTTTTACTTTCTCCTATATGTAATATAGAGAAAGTATTGGATTCGCGAAAATTTTCGACTTCCGTTTTTTGATGGATTTACATGTTTTGGGATGTCTAGATTACGAATTAATAGTTTTTAGAAAATGTCTGTCTGTCTGTATCATTTTTTTTGTGGACGCTGTATCTCCCGAACCAACGAATGAAATTTAACCAAACTTGGTATTTAGTTGCACCCTGACATAAACTGGTGCTGATCAGATTTTGGGATCACTCGCTCAATAGGTGGCGTTGTGATCGCATTTTATGCAAATTTTTAACATGGTAGCATAGGACAAAATTCCGTATAAATGGGCATAAAGAGAGTTATTTTACACTTGTGATTGTAAAATTAATATGAATTATTGATAATAGTAGTAGTTAACTAGGAAAAAAATTTTGTGCATGTGGGGGCATCGTTTCCCCCCCCCCCTCGGGGGGAAGTACCCCCCCAGGGAATTAAATTTTCAAGATGAGTATCTTTCGAAAGGTCTCGTTGATAATAGCAATAGTTAACTGGGAAAAAATTTTTGTGTATGTGGGGGCATCGGTTCCCCTCCCCCACCGGGGGGGGAAGTACCCACCCGGGGGGGGCAAAGTTTCAAGATGGGTATCTTTCGAAAGGTCACGTCAATACCTTTAAAACGAATGGTTGAACCATAAATCTGTGATAATTTAAAACAAAGTTATCGATTTTTTTTACTTTTAACAAAAAAAAACTTAGAAAAAAAAATCGCAATTTTTTTTTTTTTTTTTTTTAACGAAATTTAACCAAACTTGGTATTTAGTTGGTCCCCGACATAAACTGGTGCTGATTATGTTTGGGGATCAATAGCTCAACAGGTGGCGCTGTGATAGCATTTTATCTAAATTTTTAACATGGCAGCATAGGACAAAAATTCGTATAAATGTGCATAATTAGAGTTGTTTTAAACTTGTGATTGTAAAATTAATATGAATTATTGATAATAGTAGTATGTAACTAGGAAAAAAATTTTCTGCATGGGGGGCATCGCTTTCCCCCCCTAGGGGGGAAGTACCCCCCAGGGGGGGTACATTTTCACAATGGGTATCTTTCGAAAGATCAGGTTGATAATAGTAGTAGTTAACTAGGAAAAAATTTTTGTGCATGTGGGGGCATCGGTTCCCCCCCCCACCGGGGGGGGGAGTTCCCACCCGGGGGGGCAAAGTTTCAAGATGGGTATCTTTCGAAAGGTCTTGTCAATACCTTTAAAACGAACGGTTGAACCATAAATCCGTGATAATTTAAACCTAAGTTATCGATTTCTTTTACTTTTAACAAAACAAAACTTAGAAAAAAAATCGTAATTTTTATTTTTTTTTTTTTTTAACGAAATTTAACCAAACTTGGTATTTAGTTGGGAGGTCATGGGGGGAGCATGGAGGGGGCATCGCTTCACCCCCTGGGGGGGAAGTACCCCCCCCGGGGGGGATAAATTTTCAAGATGGGTATCTTTCGAAAAGTCTCGTCAATACCTTTAAAACGAATGGTTGAACTATAAATCTGTGATAATTTAAAACAAAGTTATCGATTTTTTTTACTTTTAACAAAAAAAAAAAAAAAAAAAAAAAAATAATCGTACTTTTTTTGTTTTTTTTTTTAAATATTGTTACTGATTGAATATGTATAGGTAAATATAGAAGAAAGTCTTGTGGTGGCCACAACATACTAGTTGAAGTTTATTGTTGCAGTATGATTTCGATCATTCTTTCGTTCTGATTAAAATAGTCACTTTCAAGGGCTCTTAATTATATGCTTGGCATTTGTTAGTTTGATGTCTAGAAATTGATAAATGCGCATTTATTTGTACAATAGAACCTGAGATATAGCCTCCCCTAAAATTGTAGAAATCGCTGTGCAGCAGCGCCACATGTTAAGTGCTTCACACCAAAAATTATTATTTGCCGATTTATATCAAGGTGCGTCTACATAAAAATTTATATGCAATTCTGTGAAGTAGTTTGTAAGATATAGCTCATCTTTAAATTGCAAAAATCGATGAATAGCCGCGCCACCTTTTGCCCGATAAGCATTCAAATTTAATCAGAATGTTTCATAATGACCTTCTTATATTTAAAGTTTTGTTTGATTATGCGATATAGAGCCTGAGATATAGCCTCCCATTAAATTGTGGAAATCACTGTATAGCAGCGCCACCTGTTGAGCGTTTGGTACCAAAAGTTGATAGGCACTTATTTAGGCCAAGGTGCATCTACATATAAGTTTATAAACAATTCTGAACAATAGTCCAGGAGATACATTTGCCACAAAATTTTTGTCTCTCACACGCACACACAGACAGACAGACATTCGCAAAAAATTGTAAAATTGTGTTCTAGACTTCTCAAAACGTGAAAATCTGTCGAAAACCAGAAGTCCGAAATTTTTACGAATCCAATATTTTCTTCTATTGAATAAAGAAAATAAAAAGGGTCAAATCTTGTTCTGGACCCTCAAAACATGTAAATCCATCAAAAACCATTAGTAGAAAACTTTTACGAATCCAATACTTTCTTCCGAAAACATTCGTGAGTTTTTATAAGCAAGTGAAGTGCCTGAGAAATTACTTAAAACAATCATTTTAACACCTTCTTGTTAAAACTAAATATGTTTTTAACAATCTCAATATTTTTGAAAAGTCAGCTTTATTTGTTAAAAGTATTTAAATTTTTGTGACTATTACTTCTTTTAAGGAAATAAGATAATTTCTCAGTGATTCCTAAACTTTTTTTCCAATCATTTTAACAGTAATCTTCATGACAAGTCAATTCATTCAATTCAATTCACTTGTGCTTGTGACATGAAAAACTACCTAACTGATAACAAGACATAACTGATGACATAGTACTTCATTTCATACATACGTCTTCCGTTACTCTTTTGGAATTGTAGGTACCATATGTAAGCCCCTCATCTCTTAACACTACACTTCACGGCAAAACAATTCCTTCAAAACACTCGTGTCACGAAAAACTCCCTATCTCACAACTGACTACAACATATGACAAAATACTTAATTTCATTCCTGCATCTTCGTTCACACTTTTGTAGTTGCAGTTACCGAATGTAAACCTCAACTTTTAATACTAATCTTCATGACAAAATCACTCTTTCAATTCACGTGGGACATGAAAAACAACCTACATCACAACTCACTACAACATATGGCATAGTACTTCATTTCATTCATGCATCTTCATTCACTTTTTTGAACCTCTCACCTCTTCACACAAATTAATTTTCATGACAAAACAACTCTTTCAATTCACGTGGGACATGACAAACAACCTACCTCAGAACTCACTACAACAGATGACAAAATACTTCACCTCATTCATTCACCTTGCTCTCTATCTTGCAATACCTCATGTCATTTGAAGCATGACATTGTCCCACTTCAAAATATTTTGAGGTACCTCAATGTCATGACAAAATTTTTTCGTGTCTTACCCATCACTACCCACAACAAACAGCGATAAATGCACGAAACATGGATAACATACTTCAAGATTTGTACGTGCATGGTGCAATTGCTGGCATTTCGCTAATCGGGATATGTAAGCTTTTGAGTATTGATACATCCCATCTTGTTCATTATTTATCTAAGGATTATCATTCAGAACATATTCACATACATCTGGCAACTCTCTTGTATGAATGCGTAAATGTACATTAAAGTCACGTTCAAAGGAAAAACGCACAACACATTTATTACTTTTCGCTTGTATGAGAACGGAGATGTTTTTTCAAGCTGCCTTTCTCTGCAAATCCCCTAGAACATATTTCA
>CAWVNO010001864.1:0-57000 GCA_963930645.1 Salticus scenicus | reverse complement strand
CACACATGCGGTTTTTCTCCTGTATGAGTGCGTAAATGCTTTTTCAAGTGCCCTTTCTCAAAAAATCTTTTCGAACAGAAATCGCACACATGAGGCTTTTCTCCTGTATGAATCAGTAAATGTGTATTTAGATGTCCTCTCTGAGAGAAACTTTTAGAACATGTGTGACACACATACGGCTTTTCCGCAGTATGGGTGCGCTTATGTGTAGTTAAAGAACTACTTTGCGAAAATCTTTTAGAGCATACTTCACACACGTATGGCTTTTCCCCTGTATGACTCCGAAGATGCCTAAATAGGTCTCTCTTGTAACAGAATTTTTTACAGCACACTTCACACACATATGGCTTTTCATTCAAATGACTGCTCAGATGTATGTTTTCAGAAAAGCTCTTAGAACCCATTTTACACTTACACTAGTTTTTCTTTGTTCATATGGAATGGAGATGAGATAATTAAAAATTCTTTAAGCAAATCTTACAAATAAAGATTAATTTTTTATTTTTAAACAGACATATAGTTAACAGCATTTTAGGGTAACGTATATATTCTTATGAATATTAGTTAAAACCTTCTTAAACATTAAAATTCAGAAATTAGGACAATTTTGACAAAACAGGTAAACTTCTCTTTTAACCACTTCCATAAATACGAAAATGTGTTTGGTAGATGAATTTTGGGAAGTGCTTTTGAACATATATTTAAAGTAAGGCTCCTATCAGTCTTATTACTCCGTGGCTCCTATGTATACGAGCTGGCGCATCCGGCATTTTTTTGCCTTAGGGTTGTTACGGAAATCTCTCCACCAGGGGTCGCTGTGTGTCAAGACACGGTAGAAAGGATTTCTAAGACACGGCGATAAACGTACTGTTTTTAGTTAGTGTGTGGCAGGCAATGGTAAAGGAAGGATCTAAATAGGAGATCCTAAATATTTCAACTTGTAATATATGTATATAGATCAGATGTAATTACATGTAAATAGTCATTAAATATCAGTTAAGAAAGACGGATTGTTTGTTTTGCACCTGAAATATTTTACTACTGAACCATCGGCAAAATTTGGTGCATACGGCTCGGAAAAATGATTTATTGGAAACAAAAAGTTTTTATTCCGTCATAACGCTAATGATAAAAAAAGAAAGAAATCTACTGAAATAAAAGTGATGACTCAGCTCATATGAAAGATCAACGGAAAAAATAAAAAAAAAGCATCCTCAAAAATGATATTTCACGGAATCTGAGTTGAAAAAGAAAAACAGATGTGGTTTATGAAAACGGAAGTAATTTCCAGTTTTTTTGTCATTTATGTTCATTTGGATAACATATTAGGAGGTAAGCTCTTTTAAAATTAATAATGGATAAATTAACTAAATGTACTGAAAAGAGAAGTTCTGTTAGAGCTAGTATTACTAAATTAATTAAAAAGGTCCAAGCATTAGATTTTGAAAACGAAACTTTCGATTCTTTAAATGAGTTATTAGAAACTTTAGATATCTAATCTAAATTATTGAAAGAGTATGATGATGAAATAGAGGATCTTATTAATGATCCAGTTAAATTTAAAAGTGAAATAGCTCAATCTGAAGAATATGAAGACAAAATTATTACTATTAAAATTAAACTTAAATCTAAAATTAAAGAAATAAACAATAAACAGCAAAATCAAAGTACTAATGTAAGTACATCAAGCTGTACAGAACATAATTTTTCGGCATTGAAATTGCCACAGTTACAGGTTCCAGAATTTTCTGGTTCTGGTATCTCAAATTTCATGGAATTCCTAAATTGTTTTGATAACGCGATAGGGTCGAACGAATCCCTGAGTAAAATTGAAAAATTTCAATATCTAAAAAGTTTGCTTACTCCCCCTGCTTATAATGTCATTGCGGGATTCGAGTTAAATGAAAAGAATTATGATTCTTGTTTAGAACTTTTAAAACAACGTTATGGGCGTACTGACTTTATTATTAATTCATACATGTCTAAATTAGTTAATTTAGAACCAGTGAGGAATTCATCAAACATTAAAGGCTTGCGTAAATTATATGATGAGATAAAGATAAATATAAGGAATTTACGCTCGCTGAATGTTACTGAAGGATCATATGGTCATTTTTTAAACCCCTTACTTCTTAAATTACTACCCCAAGATTTGGTTTTAGATTTTCATAGAAAAAGAAATAAGGAAATTAATTGTGAAGTTTCAGAAATAATGACGTTTTTAAGAAATAAAGTGGAATCGCGTGAAATTTGTGAAACCGTAACAAATTCTTTTAGGGATAATGAAAATAGGCGTTCCGCTTTTCAGGGCTATCAAACAGGACAAACATATCAAAAAATCTTCTCTAAACATAAAAATATACCAACCACAGCAACGTTACTCACACAAATAAAGATTTCATGTATATTTTGCGACGTAACTTCTCATGATTCTGTAAATTGTAGAAAATTAGATATAGAACAAAAAATAAACAAACTTAGGTCTGAAGCTCGGTGTTGGTTATGTTTTAAACCGAAACACATAAGCAAAGTATGTAGGTCAGGTATTGTTTGTAAAATATGTTTTTCTAGATTTCATCACGAGTCAATTTGTAGAAAAAATTATAAATCCTCGAATTTATCGGTAGAGCGCAATAGAGAAAATTGTAAAAATTCACGTAGTTTAAATTATAATGAAAACGTAAATGAACGGGATAACTCTAATGTTTCTGAAGTTATTTCTTCTATTTCTCAATGTAATTTAAATACAAACTGTTCTAAAAATGTTTATTTGTAAACTTGCACTGTTATTGCTAAATCGGAAAATAAATCTTGCTTATCTAGATTAATGTTTGACTGCGGAAGTTCGAGATCATTTATTAGTGAAAAATTAGCGAATGATTTAAAATTAAAAACCATTCGTAATGAAACTTTATCAATTTATTCTTTTGGAATGAAATGCCCAACGGATAAAATTTATCGAGTTGTTGAAGTAACACTGGAAAGTACAAATTCTTCTTTTCAAAAAACTCTGGAATTGTTTGTTTCTCGCACTATAACAGGCGCTACTGTGAAATATCCTGATTCGAAAATAAAAGATTTAATGCAGAAACGGAATTTGAAGTTTGCTGATTCAGATAGCTCGGATAACAATATTAACATCCTCTTAGGGGCCGATGTTTGTTGGGAATTAATTTATGGGGAAAGGGTACCTATAAATAAACATTTGTCAGCTTTGAATAGTGCATTTGGATGGCTGATAATTGGATCAGACGATATTGAAAGTAGTTGTTCTGAAAACATGATTATTGTAAATGTTAAATTAAATCAATCAGAGTCCGATGTTCATGGATATAAGATGAAGTTTAATAATGAAAAACGTGCAGAAATTGCACTCACGTACATCACGCTAGAGCGTCAGCGTACCCAAGAGACGACAACAAAAAAAAGTGTTGCCAAAACATATATATAAAGAAAACTTACAGTTATGGTTACATATATGGTAGAAATGAATGACAGTTGAAATGTGATACAAAATAACAGTGATTACATCAAATATAAAACAGTTACTGTGATTAACTCTCAATACCCACCCTTAATCACATATTAGACCACAATGATTAATTAGTTTACATAATCTAGGTTTTGGTAAGCTTTTTGTAAATAAGTCTGCCAACTGATCTTCAGTAGCTATGTATTCAACACTAATAGAATTTAATTTTATAATTTCCCTGATATACTTTAGCTTAATGTCTAGGTGCTTTAATCTAGCACAATGATTTTCATTACAGACAGCTTTTATGGCAGATTGATTATCTTCAAAAATTATCATTTTCATTTCTTTACATCCCAAAATTTCTTTTGTTAAGTTATAAACAATCACTAAAATTTGAATAGCTTTAGCTAAGGCTAAAATCTCTGCTTCAGTAGAAGACAGAGCTATGGATGTCTGCTTCTTAACATTCCAAATTATTGGACAACTGTTTAGCATTAAAATATAACCTGAAATTGATTTTCGATCACGTAAATCAGCCCCCCAATCAGCATCAACATACAGAGAAATGACAATATCATCACAACTACACTTAGGAAAAAATAATTTTAGCTCAAGAGTCCCTTTGAGATAACGTAGCACTCTTTTCAGACCAGTCCAAGCAGCAACTGTAGGTTGCTCTTGCAATTGACCAAAACAGTTTACAGAGTACAAAATATCTGGTCTAGTTGTCATTGCTAAATATAATAAAGTACCAACAAGTTCACGATAGGGACCTTCAAAATGTTCACCATTGTCAAAGTTTGATGCAGTTGCTTTTGGTACAAGTGGTGTATCACAGGGCTTACAATCAGCCATCTTAAATTTTTCTAAAATTTTCAACACATAAGATTTTTGACTTAAACAAAGATGGTTACTGGATTGTTCAAAACATATGCCCAAAAATTCACTGGCAATTTCAGATCTTGACATCTCAAATTTTTGCTGAAGAAGCTGAATTACCACTTTAACTTCTGATATGTCAGAACCAGAAATCAGCAAATCATCGACGTACAAAACAACTATCATTTCACTGTGATCTGACCTTTTTACAAATACACATGGCTCATTATTGAGTTGTTGAAATTTCAGATGAATTATGAAGTCTGTAAATTTCTCGAACCACTGCCTTGGTGCTTGTTTGAGTCCATATAGACTTTTTAAAAGTTTGCACACTCTACCACTGTTATCACTATATCCCATGGGTTGTTCCATAAAGATATTTTCATTAAGTTCACCATTTAGGAAAGCAGTTTTAACATCAAGTGCAAACATTTTTAGTTCTTTATGGATGATGATGGCAAGTACAAGTCTGAGAGAGGATGTACTAATAACAGGAGCATAAGTTTCAAAGAAATCAACACCTGCTTTCTGTTCAAAGCCTCTTGCAACCAGTCTTGCCTTATAGACACCATTTTGTTTAATTCTAAACACCCATTTGCAGGATATTGTTTTCTCATTTTCTGGTAACTCCACAAATTCCCACACTTTGTTTTGATTCAAAGATTTCATTTCTTGATTCATAGCATTTCGCCATAAATTCTGCTCATTAACTGGTAATTTCTCTAAATCTTCAAACAAAATTGGATCAGGATTTGCTACAAGTGCACTGTATAGGTAGTAGTCATTTAGTCTAGCAGGTGGCTTCGTGCTTCTTCTTGAACTTCTGGTTTCATTTTCTTCAGGATTATTAGATTCAGCATCATTCTATTCAAGCAAAACTTCAGGTTGAGAATTAATGTCCAATGGAACATTTTCTTGACTTGTATCAGATATAGAAATTCTTTTCTTTTCTTCCTTAAACTTAACATTGCGAGAATTTGTAACTCTATTTGTTTCAGGGTCCAACAAACGGTAACCCATGCTTGAGTAGCCAACAAAAATGATTTTTCTTGATTTGGGATCCAACTTCTTCCTCAGGTTGTCTGAAATTCTCATGTATGCATCACATCCAAATACCTTTATTAAATTTAAGTCAGGAGGTTTTCCATACTTCAGCTCAAATGGCATGCAATTATTAATACTTTGGCAGGGAATTCTATTTTTAAGATAGGCTGCAGTCTGTACAGCAAAGCCCCAGAAACTTTTTGGTAACTGTGCTTCATACACCAATGCACGAGCTTTCTCCAACAAGTATCGATTGGCTCTTTCAGCAACACCGTTTAAACAAGCTGAGTATGGTGGAGCAGGATCTAGCAGTATACCAGTTTCCTTGCAACACTTGGCTAATTCTCCAGAGACATACTCTCCCGCATTGTCACATCTGATTTTATACAAATTAGGATTTACTTTAAGAATAGCTTAAATACTGGAACTATGTCATTTTTATGCTTCAGTAAATGTACCTCACAGAATCTTGAGTGATCATCAATGATTGTTGCAAAATATTTTTCACCAGAAGGTGTAGGTGGTGAAATAGGGCCACATATGTCGGTATGAACCATTCTCATAGCTGAGGTTTCTCGACTTCTGGGACCCTTTCCAGCAGGTTCATTTGATTGCTTAGCCATGACACATTCTTCACAGAAATTATCTGAAGTAGGAAGGCCCATTTGCTCTAAAACTTTATTTGATGAGTGTCCCATGCGTCTATGCCAAAGATCTGAAGAATGGTTAGCGACACTAGCTACAGCTTTAATGGGCTTAAATTCACTAACATAGTGCCCTTTATCATTAAGCTGAGCCATTACAAAGCTCTGTTTACCCTTTTGCACTAACGCTTTATCATCTTTAAATATAATACTGTAACCTGCCTTTTGAATGTTCTTTACTGATATTAGTTCACCATTTAAATCAGGCACATAAAGTACATCAGTCAGAATAATTTTCTTTCCATGCAAAATTCCTGAAATTTTTCCAATTCCTTCTATTTTTAAAGTGTCATTTTTGGATGCACAGGCCACTGAACCAGAAAAACTTTTCAAATCATCAAACCACTCACTTTTACTGCACATATGTGCTGTAGCTCCAGAGTCCAACAGAAACAGATTGTCGTCAGATTCACCCATCATAAAAGTCACTGCTGCAGCTGTTTCTTTATGATCCATCTTTGATTTTACTCTACAGTCCCTTTTGTAATGCCCAGAACGGCCACAATTAAAACAAGTTACTTTACTTTTGCAGTTCTTTGCTACATGACCTTTAAATTTGCAACGATAGCAAGTTAAATTAGATTTATTCACACGAAAAGCTGCGTTGTCACTCGATCCACAATTACGTATCTGTTCACTACTTTTAGGGGCTTCTGCACTTAAGAGTCTTTGGGTAACAAAGTTCAAAGTCAGGTTCTCGCTCGGTTGATTTTCAATTGTAGCTTTAACTACATCATATTCAGGTGGAAGTGACATCATAAGATATATCACCACATCCATATCCTGCACAGCCGCACCGGACATTCTTAAGTCATTTACAGTTCCTAGCATTTCATCAATATGTTGCTGCATACTGCAATCAGATCGTTTCTTCATAGTTGCTAATCTCTTTCTAGCCAAAATCTGACTAACAGCACTCGTTTTAGCATATTTTGTTTTTAAAGTTTTCCATATTTCACAAGCTGACTTTTCATTGGCCAGAGCAGCCAAAACCGAATCATCTAATAGAGTCAGCAATAAGGCATAAGCCTTTTTCGCGGCACGTACTTCCGCTTCTTTGGTTCTATCACATTCCTTTTCTAAATACAAATCCAGCTCTTTCGCTGCAAACACAGCTTCAACACGTCGACTCCATAGCGAGAAGTTCTTGCCGTTGAACGGTTCAACACTATATTTTGAATCTTCATTTGCCATTTCACACGTGACAAACACACTACGAAAAACTAATCAAAATATATACTTCATTGGCTTGTTAAACTTCTTTTAGAGCATCGAACCATGCTCTGCTGTTAAATTAAATCAAACCGAGTCCGATGTTCATGGATATAACATGAAGTTTAATAATGAAAAACGTACAGAAATTGCACTCACGTACATCACGCTAGAGCATCAGCGTACCCAAGAGACGACAAGAAAAAAAAGTGTTGCCAAAACATATATATAAAGAAAACTTACAGTTATGGTTACATATATGGTAGAAATGAATGACAGTTGAAATGTGATACAAAATAACAGTGATTACATCAAATATAAAACAGTTACTGTGATTAACTGTCAATAGTAAATAATGCAATTTTGAATGATTTAAGATTATTTTGGGAAATTGAAGAATTTCCGAATGAAACCAAAAATCTATCGGAAAAGGATAATCAGTTAATTAAGGATTTTGAGGATTCTTTAAAATTTAATGGGGAACGGTATGTGTGTAGATTAATGTGGAAAGATAATACAGGACCCCCGTTAAAATTGGACTCTAATTATGAGGTCGCGAGCAAACGTTTCAATTCATTAAAATTTAAATTGAATAAAAATCCTGAACTTTTTGATCAGTATAAGGAGATTGCATCGGATCAATTGAAATAAAATGTTGTAGGGAAATGTACTGACGAGGATATGAATTCAGGTTATTATATGCCCCACAGAGCAGTAATAAGGGATGACAAAGAAACTACTCGCGTTCGGATGGTTTATGATTGCAGCTCTAAAGCAAATGAAAGTAAAAATTCTTTAAATGATTCTCTTGAATCGGGAGCTAATCTGTATTCAAATTTATTGGATGTTATACTTAAATTTCGGGAAAATCAAGTTGCATTTTGCGGAGATCTAGAGAAAGCTTTCCTTATGATTAAAATTGCGGAAGAGGATAGAGAATATCTAAAATTTTTGTGGTTTCCGGACGAGCCCGATAATCCGGTACAGACACTTCAACTTAATCGTTTACCCTTTGGGTTAACGACGTCTCCATTTGCGCTAGCTTGCGTTTTGAAATTTCACATAGAGAAATATAAAGAGGATTATCCTAATTGTTATGAAATGTTAAATTCTTTATATGTTGACGACTTGTACAGTGGAGCTAAAACCGCGCAGGATGCTTATGAGTTAACCTCTTTGGCAATAGAAATATTACGCACTGCTGGATTTAAACTCAGGAAATTAAAAACTAATTGTGATGAGTTGAAACAACTTTGATGTGAAAACGGGTATGAGAAAAATATGGATTTCGGGCAAGGAGAAGGATTTTTGGGATTAAAGTGGGATCCAAGTGAGGATAAAATTAAATTAGATTTAAGGGATGTTCGGGATTCCTTGGAATTTGAAATCACCAAACGACATGTATTGAGAATAATTTCTAAGATATTCGATCCTTGTGGACTAATTAGTCCATTCATAATAAGAGTTAAAATTCTTATTCAAGAATTGTGGGAAAGAGGTCCACTATGGGATGAAAACTTACCGCATGACTTAGAAAAAAAGTGGAAATCATGGTGTTCTGAACTTTATGAATTAGAAAATTTTAGCATCGAACGTAAGCTTTTTTCAATGGAAAATGTTAATGAAATATCGCTTCACGTTTTTGTTGATGCCAGTCCTAAAGCGTATGGCGCTGTAGCGTATTTTCGATATTTAACAAGTGAAGGAAAAATTAACATAAGTTTTGTGATTTCAAAAGGTACAGTTGCTCCTCTAAAAAGTATAACTTTAGCCAGATTAGAATTAATGGCAGCACTTGTAGGTGCTCGTTTAGGAAATTACATTCAGAGAACTTTTCCAGCCATTACTCAAAAAATACATTTTTGGAGTGACTCAAAAATTGTTCTTCACTGGTTAAAAAATTCATCCAAAGTTTGGAAGCCATTTGTTGCCAACAGAGTGGCTCAAGTGCAATCACTTTCCCTTCCGGAATGCTGGAATTTTTGTGGTGGATCAGAGAACCCTGCAGATCTCACTACTAGGGGAGAATCAGCGAAAAATATTATTTCGAATTCTTTGTAGTGGACGGGCCCTCCTTGGTTGTCTCAACCCGTTCACTTATGGCCTGATCCAATTAACATCCGTCAACCAGATGATAGTAATGTTGAACAATTAATTTCTAAAGAGCTATGAGGTGTAGCAGTAAATACTGTCTGTTCTACTAATCATTATTCTCTCTTAAAGATTATTGAAGTAAATAAATACAGTAACCTTTCTCGACTTTTGCGAGTGACAGCTTGGGCAAAAAGGTTTGCCCACAATGCCAATCCTGGTCACGGCACCAAATGCCGGGGACCTGTATGTGCTTCAGAACTTAAGGAAGCATTTGACTCTTGGATCAAGACAATTCAACATGAGCATTTTGGGAGTGAAATTCAGCAACTTCTCTCCCAGGGTACTGTAAATAAAAACTCACGAATTTACAATTTGAACTGCGAACTTAACCAAAATAACTTTTTGTGTTTGAAAGGACGCTTGCAATTTTCAAGTAATGATGAGCAAGCGAAACACCCCCTGCTGCTTCCTAACAATGATAAATTTGTTGAATTACTCATCTTTGATGCTCATATAAAAATGGGCCATTTGGGTGTAGATGCTACTTTAACTCACCTAAGAGAACGATTCTGGATTCTTAAATGTAGACAGTTCGTAAAAAGAGTCCTAAAAAACTGTTTGATCTGTAGACGTTTTTCAGTGAAAGCAGGTAATCAGGTGGTAGCTCCTCAACCTCCTGACAGAATTCAGGAACATCCCCCTTTTGATGTTTCTGGTTTAGACTTTGCTGGACCCTTTTTTACTACTGACTGTAAAAAATGTTATTTGCTTATTTTTACCTGTGCAGTTACAAGAGCTGTACATTTGGAATTAGTTGTTGATATGAGTACAGATTCATTTTTATTAGGTTTAAGATGTTTTATTTCTCGTAGAGGGTTATGTTCAGTTATATATTCTGATAATGCTAAAGCCTTTAAAAGGGCAAAAGGTGAACTGAAAAAATTATGGAGTCAAATTTATGACCCTGAGGTAAAAAACTTGTTTGCCTCTAAAGGTATAGAATGGAAATTTATTGTTGAAAGGAGTCCTTGGTGGGAAGGCTTCTGGGAAAGGCAGATACGTACAATTAAAACTTGCTTGAAGAAAATTATTGGTAAGTCTTCTCTTTCTCTTAAAGAATTAGAAACAGTTTTTTTAGAAATTGAGGCAATGATTAATTCTAGACCTATTACATATCTGTATAGTGAGCCATCAGAAACTTCCCCACTCACTCCTTCTCACTTTCTAGTTGGAAAAAGATTAATTTCATTACCTGTAACTAAGGTTAAAAAAGACGAATTAGTTGTAAGCAGAAATTCTTTGGTAAAAAGATATAAATATCAGCAAACTCTTTTAACTCATTTTTGGAACAGGTGGAGAAAGAGTATTTGCTTAATCTTAGATCTGCTTATATATCTCCACAACCAGGTAAGATTTCATCATTCAAAGTAAATGATGTGGTTTTAATTAATGATGAGCGCTATCCTAGAAACATATGGATGATGGGTAGAATATTGAATGTATATCCAGGACGAGATGATAAAATTCGTTCTCTTCTTATCAAAACCCCTAAAGGTAACATTAAGCGCTCAGTTCAACTTGTATATAATTTAGAAATTAATCCTTAATAATAAACTGAATAAGTAAAAATTGTATAATCCTTGATTATTATTTATGTATATATTGCTATTTGATTTGATTACTGAAGACTTTTCTTTAGATTGTTTCAATATTATTTGTAAATTTCTGTTAATGCTTAACATTATATTTTTTCTTATTTTTAACTGATAGTAATTTAGATTTTCAAATTATTTTTCAATATGTGGATTTAATAATTGATTATATCATGATTGTAAATTTTTTTTGGAAATTGATGGTGAACTCATGTGAGTTCGGTGGGGAGTGTTACGGAAATCTCTCCACCAGGGGTCGCTGTGTGTCAAGACACGGCGATACATGTACTAATTTTAGTTAGTGTGTGGCAGGCAATGGTAAAGGAAGGATCTAAATAGGAGATCCTAAATATTTCAACTTGTAATATATGTATATAGATCAGATGTCATTACATGTAAATAGTCATTAAATATCAGTTAAGAAAGACGGATTGTTTGTTTTGCACCTGAAATATTTTACTACTGAACCATCGGTCAAAAGGGTTACCACATGTACCCAGAGCGTTTCTCTGATAAACAAACGACAAACATTTTTTTTTATCGTCTTACGTTACTTGTTTTATTATATTTCATAATTTTAGCTAAGTAAAATATGATATGGAAGTTCGTTTAGTGATAAACTGCTATAATCATTCAAGAATTGAATATAAAGTGTTCACAATTGTTGTGTATTTGAGTTTTGGCGACATTTTGTAAAAGAAACAGAATCCTCCCGAACAACAAATCTTACCCCAATGTATCCATAGGATATCCTCAGAATAAAATGACATCCTGAGAATGTACTGTGAAAAAAAACGTGTTTTTAGGAATATTATTGTTGCTTATTGCTCTTATCTTGACCGGATTAGCTTCAGATCAAGATTTCTTAACATCATTAGGGAAGCGATAAGGACGCTAAGCGGGAATGCTGTCCTCTTCGAAGGCAAAAAAATGGCGGTGATGCGCCGGCCTATTATTTTATTTAGGGGCTCTAATTTTAAGCAAACAGTTTTTTCTTCGTAAATGCTAATTATCATATTCATTTTATAAAACACGCAGTAGACAGTAATGTTTTTATTCTTATTTTATTTATTGCTAGCAAACCCGTGCGAAATATTCGCATTTTATTTCTTTTTTTTATTTACTTTAAAAATTTTAAACTCATGAATGTTATACAAAGTTCACCACCTCATTAAAATTTTAATTTACCGAAGCCAAATTATTAATAAAACCAAATTAATATTGTACAATAGTGAAACCAAAATCATTCAAAGAAAGGTTTACAAATAAAATTCATGGTTCACGACCCAATTTTCATACTTCCACAGGCAATACAATTTTAATATAGGACTCCCACAACGCCTTTTAAATTTTTGTCGTCATGTTGGCGATGACTTTTTGGGGTACATACAAATGAAACACTTCCGGTTGCAAAGCCGATTGCAACGGAAGTTTCAATACAAACGGAACATACGCTTGCAAGCTGACAGCAAAACTACTTGCAAGTCTGCAAGAGCTCTTCACCTCTCATAAGTCAACTTGCAGTTGCAAATGTGAACGATGGCGAAATTATTATTTTGAAGAAAATCAGTTCTTCATACATACATATATATATATATATGATATAAAATCAGTTCTTTAAGAGACAAATTAGATCTATTTAGTTTGGGATAATGGAAGTTTATTTACAGATATCGGATGGATTCACAATCGAACTACAAATAGTTTTCAATTATTTATTTTCGTTTTGTTTATATTATGATATACACATATATTTATATATGTTTGTTTTCTGAAGTATTATTGCAGTTCATTCTAACTGGTCAACTGACTTCAAATATTCTTTTTTGTTAAAAGTGAATTATCTGTTTGAAAAGTTTGATTTAATTAATTTTAATTTTTTTTTTCTATGAACAATTTTTACATTTGCATCATCATCCAAATGTTTACTTTTATGATTGACTCTACATTGTTTTATAGTTTGTGTTGAGATCATAGAACACTTAAAATAAGTAGAATAACATTGAAGCTAGATTCGAGATTTTTTTTAAACTTCAATTATTTATTTATTCAAGTATAATTTCAATACTTTGGAGGCTATACATTATTTGAAAGTCAAGTGTGTGTGTTATAAACATATTTGTTCAATCTTCATTGAAATTTAAACATGAAATTTTTTATTACTTTATAATCACATAGTTTGGATTGAGTAGATAAGCAAAACTCCAGAAGATAGAAAGAAGGGAAGCGTTAATGTTGCTTTAACAAGAGTGTGTACATCTATTGAGAATGCAGTATGTGGTAAGCTCGATATCCAAATATCAACTTTCATTATTAAAAGTCAAAATCATTAAAAGTTCATAATCTTAAGAATTCTGATTCTATTTAACTTACATTACATAAAGGTGATTTAGTACTGATGGTATCAGTTGTACTTATTTTCATTTCCTCTCCCAGTTATTTGTGCACTTTTAACCAATATATGTGAATATAAAATTATTTAAAATGCTACTTAAATAATCATTGAGAGAATCAACCGCAATATAGTTATTTTATATTGTCTTGCTTATTATAACTAGAATCTCTTATTTACTATTTATTTTTAATTATTGGCAGTCTAAAATGTATAGAGTATTGATTTTAGTTTTAAGGTTAGATGATTATTTTATTTTCAAAATAAGTGGTTAACTCTTTCCGACCGGAACATATTTACCATAAAACATTGCATTCTGCTGTTTTTGCCTTCTGAAAGAAAAATATGGAGTACAACCACCATTTGTTGTTTGAAAATGGTAATTTACACTTTCTAGGAATTCGTACGATTACTTATTTCCTGTGTTTATATCATATGACTGCTGTAGATGCAAAAATTTGTGTGGATATGTAGATGTCAAGCCTACACAATTGTGTAGGTTAGGTCAGAAAGGGATAAGAAGATTTGAACAGATGAACATTCAAACACATTTGGAGGCTTATTGAACTAACATCTGAATGAGAATTTATGTGTTATGTCAGTTATATTATATCGGCATAGCACATTCTTTTTCGGATAATGATGCTACTATGTAATCACGGATTAGGATCCGTGTATGTAGTAAATGCTGAAGTTCAAATGCAATTCTATTGAAGGTAAGATTTAAATTAAAAGTTTTATTATCAAATGATAAATAATTTTACTCCACGGAGAAATATTGCATTTTATATTACGCATGATATCAACACCAATTCTAAAGTACCATTGTGATGTTTATATTCATCTACTTAGTATTATTTTATTTATATAAGTATTGAAGAATAAGCAAAATATTAAAGTAATGTTAAGATATTATTTATAACCACTAATGAGAAAGGGATTAATTCCTCAATTATTTTATTTTATAAATATTATAAAATTTATATTTTGAATAACCATTCAATAAGGACTATTATAAAATTCTGATTTTTTAAGATGAAAAAATATCAAGTATAAAGGATTATAATTTTATTTTGTAAGTTTTTTGATTTTTATATGTCAGTGCATTAACCTCAATCTTGAATTAAAAATCTCACTAAATGAAGAACCTCAATATCTGATGAAGAATATTCCAGTTTATCGAACAATTATCCGAATGAGAATTTGGCTGTTATGTCAGCTTTAGTATATTGGCATAACATACTAAATTCTCTTTCAGATTTTTCAAGATTTTGTGCTTCATTGAACAACGCTTCTTCTTCTGAAGTGAAGCAAATGTCTACATGAAAAATATATTTAGGCGTATAAAGGATTATGCTGTTTGTAAGTATAATGTACTTTTGAAATGTTTATTGTTTTTATTATTGAGAATTTGAGTGAATATTTTAAAATATGAATAAATTTACTTCAGTCTTAATTCAGTATCTGGCAGGTGAATCTCGGTCTGATCAATGAAGAGTGCATTTTTTATTAGTTTTACAAATAAAAATCTGAATTCGAATTTGTCTGTTATATCAGTTTTAATATACTGACATAACGAGTTCTTTTTCAGATTAATTAATGATGCATAAATACTGAAGTTTAATACAGTGCTGTTAAAAGTATCATTTATTTTATGGATTTAACTTTTTTATTATCAAGATAAAAAATTATAAACAATTTATTATAAATATTTACCCAATGTTAAAAATGCCAATGTAGAAAATGTTAAAACCAAACTGCAGTTTCTGTGTCATTAAGCATAACTGCCATCATCTGCGTCAAGAGAATTTGTAAACTGATGGATGGTATACTTGATACAGTTCTGCACTGATATCGATATACTTAATGCTTGCTACCGAAACTGCTGTTTGCTTTTAGCATTTTTTACGTTGGCGTTTTCAACATTGTGTAAATCTTTCTGTTCAATGTCAAGTCCGGTTATGTAAGTAATTTATTATTTTAATTAAAGAATACTGCCTATTATATTATGCATGGCACTTATTATCACCACTAACTATTTGGCCAAATACTGAATATTCATGAAACCAAATAGTAACTATTTAGCTGGCTGATTACTCTTGTATTTAGGTTTTATTATCTTATTTTTTTTACTACTATTACCCAACTACTGTAAGTAATGGAAGTATCATGTTCAGTCCAAAAATTCAATAGCGAGTTTTCAACTGATTTACATGTTTTAAGGTCTCCTAAGCCAATAAAAAAAAAAAAAAAAAAAAAAAAAAAAAATAGCAATCGGTCAATATGTGTGTGTGGAATCTTATATAATTTCTTCGAAACTAATACTTCGCTTTTATATGAATTAATCGGTTAGTCCAGGAAAATTGATAGGTGCTCTGTATAAATAGCTCAATTTCAGGTCTTACAAGTGCATTCCTTTAAAAACAGCTGAACAGATTTTTTTTTTTCAAACTTGCCATATTAATCTCCTTTTACATATCCTTTTGTATGTAATTTTTATTTTTGGGTCAACAATTAAGTATGCTAAATTTTGGTAAAAATCTGTATCTAAAAAGCGATGCTAATGATTTCCTTGAAAATTGTTACATAAACCCATTAGATATCCTTTCTCATGTATTACATGGTTATTACAAGAAAATTAACATTTATACTGTTATTAGGTAGGTCAGTTTTAGATCTTAAAAATTAGTGTTTAAAAAAAAATATTTAAACTGATTTCTTTTTTTCCTTATTTTTTAACTTGCTATGTAAATTCTGTTGTATATGTGTTTATACGAGTATCAGCTTTCTCTTACCAGAAAATTTTTAGATGTCTATTTTATGAGGTCAGTTTTATGTCTTCTGATTATATTGTCTCCCAAAAGTACGTGTAATGCATGCATTAATAGTGGGTAATGGTAGTTGTGTGGTTGTTTCCAACTAGAATTTTTTTTTTTTTTTACATTTTCAATAGCACCATTTATATTTGGTAATTTTTATTTATTTTAATTTGCGAAAATTATAAAATATTACTATTCAGAAGCAATGGTTTACTTCAGTTCAGTGTAGAAAATTTTTAGAAAATATTACTATATATAAATAGTAGTTTAATGCTAAATTCCTAGCGAAGGAAATTATTAACTGTTAGTCTTCTTAATAAACACATAAGTTTTTTAAATAGTATCTTTTTGCACCCAGGTTTGAAAAATGACACAAATGCCTCTCACATGGATAAATCGGGAAACAGAGATGTTATGCTTTGTATGCATGTTGAGGCACTTTATACACGTTTTTTCAAAAACACGAAAAAGGCAGAGTTAAACAATAAAAAAAAATGTAAAATAAAAATTTGAAATGAAAGACACAAAAAATGTGGGAAAAAAAAGGGGGGGGGGGTTAACAAATAAAGCAATAAAAGAAAACAGACATTCGCAAAATTACTTACTTGGTGCAAGACGCCCAAGAAGCAACAAAGATTATAAAAAAACACCATAGAACTGGTATAAAAAAGAAAAACTATCAAACATTGAATAAACACCATAAAATGCAAGAACTCTCAAAAATTCTTTTGGGTCGAAAGAAAACACGGCCTTTTCTCAAGCGAAGGTTGTGTTTACCTTTCAGCCTTAAACATTTGTTGCGAGTTCTTGCATTTTATGGTGTTTATTCATTTTTTTACATTTATTACTTTTAAACGGCAGTTCTGTGGTGTTTTTTTAGATTTCATATGAAAATGTTCATTAAATTAACCAAAAATTTTATTGAAATATTCATTTAAAATTTAATCATAAAATTAAACTTTCATTAATTTGACTAAGCTTTACTATAAGGCACACACTGGTGATTTGTGACACAGCTATGTGTGATAAAAGTGCACTTGTTACCGCTAAAGTGCAGAAATCAGTTAATCTGCAGATTAGAAAGGTAATCTGCCCAATAACTAGGGTGATCCGTTAAAGTGTGGAAAATTGTTTAATTTCTCAAATTACCTATGTATTCTGCGAAATACCTAGATAATCTGTACATTACCAACATGCACTCGTTAAAGTAAAACTAAGATATTTAGAAAAAGAATAGCAACGTTTCTGTACGCTTAAATTAAATGTTGTTTACTTATTTTTTGATATCTAAAGAATCAAGTTAATACAATCGAACAATTAACACATTAATTGGTAGAATCAATTATCAATCAACTGAAAAACAACGATACAAAGGATCAAACAGTTTAAAATATTATTGCAATTAAGGAAATTGATATGTTATTTAGTTATTTTTTGATATCTAAAGAATCACATTAATACGTACAATAAAGCAAACAACAAATTAGTTGATAGAATCGATCATCAATCAATTGAAAACTATAATTCAAAGAAACGAATTGTTTAACATATTAAAATTAAGGAAATGAATGTGCGAATTATATGATAAAATTATGCTTATTTACTAGTGCAATCTAAAGATTGGTGACATTTTGAATCGCACAGCAATTAAATTCCGTACGGGAGATTTAGAGAAAACCACAGAAAACCCAAAACATCTTTATTCCAATATTTTCAATTCTAATTAGGATTAAATTACTTATAATGCATCATTTGAAATATATTTTAATGCAATTTTATTATGAACTCTTAATCTGATGTAAGCCGTTAAATTCAGTACGAGAGATTCAGAGAAAACCACAGAAAACACTGAACATGTTTATTCTTTTATATTTTACAAACTTTCAAATTCTGATTATCCGCTCACATTCCGTATAAAGATTTTTTTACACTATTAATTTTGGAATTACGCAAATTAAAAGAGCATTTTTGCTGATAATTCTGCACGAAAAAGATCGAGATTTCTTAAGATTCTTTTGATATGATAACAAAGATGCCATAATGTTTTTCCGCCATACCCGATGTGTTTTGGGGATAACTATAGCAGCCCATTTTTTCTCATTGCAATTATTCATCACCATTTGTTAACTGAATCAATGAAAATAAAGTATTGTAAAAAACTGCTGGAAAGATTGCGTGATAGTTTCAATGTTGATAACTGAGTGACCAGTATACATAACGTTTCCGAACAAGATAACTTTGTGAAGTCTGTCACAGATATTATGAAAGAAGGAAAATTTAATCTTAGGGGCTGAGAAAGTACAGCTTTTTTTGTAATTCCTCCTCAAGATTCTAAAACACAAGTGTTAGGCTTAATATGGGACAAACACTCTGATATCTTAGAAATTGATTACGAACTATTGAAAATTTATAAAACATAGAAACAAACGAAACGAAAAATTTTGTCGAGCAAGGAAGCCTATGCCGCATGCATTTCTCTACGATCTGAGTCCACTGATGATGTGGTGAACATTCACTTACAGCAAACTAAATCTCGAATAACCCTGCTGAAAAATTAGCAAATCACCCGTTTAGAGCTCGTGGGAGCTACTATAGGAGCAAGATTTTTCAAATGGGTGAAGGATTCTCTGAGAATAGAAAAAAATGAATCCTATTTTTGGACGATTCTTTTACAGTACTCAGTTGGATAAAACTGCAAGAATAGTGGTCAGTTTTTCTAAATTATCGCATAACTGAAATTAGAAAGCTTACTGGAAAGCTCGTATATATAGGAGCCTTAACCCAACCTAAAGCTCCTATATATACGAGCTGGCGCATCAGGCATTTTGTTGCCTTAGGGTTACCACATGTACCCAGCGCGTTTCTCTGATAAACAAACGACAAACATATTTTTTTTATCGTCTTACGTTCCTTTAGAGTAACCTGTTTTATTATATTTCATAATTTTAGCTAAGTAAACTATGATATAGAAGTTTGCTTAGCAATAAACTGCTGTAATCATTCAAGAAGTGAATATAAAGTGTTCACAGACATTTGAGTTTTGGTGACATTTTGCGAAAGAAACAGAAACCGCCCTAACAACACATCTTACCCCAGTACATCCATAGGATATCCTCAGAATAAAATGACATCCTGAGAATGTACTGTGAAAAAATGCGTTTTTAGGAATATTATTGTTGCTTATTGCTCTTATCTTGACCGGATTAGCTTCAGATCAAGATTTCTTAAAATCATTAGGGAAGTGATAAGGACGCCAAGCGGGAATGCTGTCCTCTTCGGAGGCAAAAAAATGGCGGTGATGCGCCGGCCTATTATTCTAGAGGTTCTAACCCAACCAACTAACTTTTGTGTGCTGATTCCGAAACTGAAGCCAGGTTTTCTCTAACCCGTATAGATTTTCGCCAATACAGGCTGTCTGTCGGCATAATTTCTTCTACGACTCTTCCAACAATATAATTATATGATGATTTTTATAGTATTTTTCTATGATTGTTTATAATTAATCATGGAAACATACTAGAAACTCCAGAAAACGAAGAAATTGCGTCACTATACTTCTTGTACAGACCAAAATTTAAGGGTGATAGAGAAAAATTGGCTTCAGTTTCGGTTTTACCAGACCAAGAAAGATATTTATCAGCTAAAATTGTCAAAGCAAATTTTGTCAACATTATTTTTACAGACCTGTGTTATTGAATATTTAATTATTATTATATATTGCTTATTATTTATTGCTTATTATTTATTGAATATATTGATTGAATATAATAATTGCAATCATTTATTGAATATTGCTTATTTAGTTATTGAAAATTTATTTTAAATGACTACAAAATTAATATTTTGACTAATGCTAAGTATATGTGTTATTGACATCACAGTATGTACAAAAAAAAGGCAAATCTTTGGATATCACAGGCATTTCAATAATTACACAAACTGCTTTAAATTTCAGATTTAATTTTTAATATTTGAGTTACATTTCATTCACAATTAATACGTTTTATGTTTCTCAGACACTGTACAATCATTTCGTAGAATTAAAAAAAAGTAAGAATTGATGATTGTTTTTTTCGTTTAGCAACAAATTTGCTGTTTCCTCAGAAGTTCTAAATCCCTCATATCCAGTTTTTTTTCCAAAGGTCAGCATCATCTGGTAGCAGATTATGATACACAGGAAAAGGAACACCTTGAAAGAAAGTTAAAGTTTAAAAAAGAACTACATATTTAAACTTTATCAGTCATTAGTAACGACAAATTAAAAAAACAAATAATAGAAATAATAATCTATTGCAAAACCAAAAACAAAATAAAATAAATGCTGCACTTAAGAACTGTAAAATAAAAAAGAAGAGAAAAAAAAAGAAAAAGAAAACTAGTGAGAACTTATATATTTTTAGTATAATGAAAGATAAATAATTTTTAGTATTTGGAAACGACATTATTCGTGGTCTTATTCTGTTCAAATTATTAAATTATCATCACACCACAAGTCTTAATTTATATCACATGTGGTTCAAAACAGTTGCCACCCTATTTTTAACACAAAAATAAAATGCGAAACAAATAAATTTACAAATTCTTATGAAGAGTATAATTGTATTGCTTCAAGTATCTTTATAAAAGGCAATATCTATGTGTCAGCGGACAGCATGGCATAAAGATGGTACTTCCGAGAGTCACGTGATTTGAAGAAAGATGCCCCTCAACATCTTCGATTGTATCTAGAAACTTAATTTCTGAATTTTTGATTGTTTCTTAATTAAATAAAATATGAAAATAATAAACTAATATTAGCTTTTTTAATTAAGCATTTAAATAATAACTGTAACTGTTGCGAAAAAAAGTTTATTGATCTCTTTCGACGTATAAAAAATGTATAATATGTAACTACATATGTTCAGGCGAATAATGAAAAATTATAAAAAAATAAATTTACTTATGCATTTGACAGTCACGTTATGATAACATTGAAAATTAAATATTAAAAATTAAATAATAATAAAATTAAAAAAATGATAATAATGATGATAATTTAGAAAATGCAGCGTGTTTCTTCCAAATTTTGTTTCATAAGTTTTTTTTTTTTTTTTTTTTTTTTTTTTTTTGTTCCTCGGTTTTAGATTTATTAAATAACTAGGTGGTTTTGTCCCCTGCCCGCTCCGCTCATTAATTCCCGAAGGAGGCTTCGCCTCTCTTCGACTATCATTCCTTTTAAAACTGTTATTTTGAAATTGAAGTGCAAATGAAAAAGCATCAGTGAGTATATTAAATGAAAGGAGGATATTACGGGAAAGAGTGAAAGGAGTGAAAGAAGTATATTAGGAGTGAAAGGAGTATATTAAGTGAAAGATGTTAAGTCGAAGAAGGCTTCGCCTCTCTTCGACTAGCTTCACTTATAAACTCTTGGGGTGCTCTGCCCGCAATACAGTTTTACAATCAATTTCTCATAGGTTAAATTGGATTTAAAGAGGTAAATACCACCAGAGGCGTGGCTTTTACCTTTTCTGAATACTGATCATTGCACCGTGTATGAAGAATAAGTAGTGCGTTCGAAGTTTCGGAAGTCATTCATTTTTGAGCTTCAAAATTGGAAATTTTCATCAAAAGGAGAGACCACGCTCCGGTCAGTCAAATGATTACAATGAAGACCGATTGAATGAATTGCTCCATAAACAGAACGTGAAAAACCGGTTATAATTGGCGTAGCGTATGGATTGTGCTCATAAATTTGTAGTGAAACAAAACTTCGCCCTTGAATGCCGTACTCTGAGTGCGAACAATGAAAAATTAAAGCAAACAGCAAAACCCATTTGACCAAAGTTCAAGACCTCAAATGCGAATTGCTGCCTTATCCTCACTATTTCCTTCTGAGGGTTACGGAAATGGTGCAGTCTCTCGCTCCGCGAAGGATAAAAATTGTGATGTCATGTCTCCAAACAGCCCCTAGGACCAGTGATGGAAACGAAAATTCACCGAGCGGTGAGCCTTAGGTGAACACCATTACCCGTAAAGGATGCATTATATAGAGAAAGTTTATTATACGACTATTTACTACAGTACCACCTCATGCCATTTCTGAGACCGTGTTGGAAAATATACATGGCAATATTGTCATTAATAATATTAATATTTGCATTCTTGCGGTTTTGGAGATCACCATGTCAATCTTTGAATGCACGCTTTTATTTTTTTCCCATTAAATTAAATATGTACAGGATGCATGAATAAAAGTTCTTAAGAAACTTTTCATATTCGTATAAGTTGGACAGAAGTGTATACAGTGGAACTTTTCTAAGAAGTCACTCATCCTGATATAGAAAATTGATCCTTCACAGAGGTGGCCCTTTAACTGAGATTGCTGAGAAAACTTAGTTTAGACAACAAATTCTATAAATTAAAAGGTTTTAATTGTTTCAATTTACATTATTTATCTACGTTTTCGAAAAATCATTAGTGTTAGTTTGTTTAGATTCTGATTATGTTTCTGCGATTTTATTTTCACATAGTGAAACAAGTTTTTCAGCTTAGCATTAGTAAGAGGTCTTTAAAAATCTATACATACACACTTCAGGTTCCTGAAGGGGAATGCTAAATTTCTCTTTTAATATTTAATTTTGGTATTTTTATTTTTCAATAACAATTTTATTTTGCTTCACAATTTAGAAGCCATTGAATTTAAACTTTATTTCTAAATAACACGCGTTTTCTTTTCTCCAAACTTGTGTAGTTAAAACATAATAACAGCTTTGATAAAATATCATTTTCTAAATTTAAAATAGGCTTCATGTAAAGCTCAAAGAGGTAAGTGGGAAATTAGACGTTGCAGAATTCCTAAATACCAAATTCTCAAATTCTTCGGTTAATTCTTCGGTTATTCTGCATCATTATGAAAATGTATGCATTGATAATGGACTTTAAGTCAGTGGCAAAAGAGACTTTTAAGGCTAAGCCTGACCAAAAGATATTCAAAAGTTGCGTGATATATATTTATTTATGTAATTCTATTTTTTGAAGTAAATAGCCTAACAGCACAAAATGTTCCAGAAACGTAACAATCATATAACTTTGAAACATTATAAACATTTCCGAAACGTTTAAAGAGTTCAGATTGCTTTCCTATTAGTTTAGAAAACGTAGAATTGTCCGCGATTGTAACAAAAAATAAGATATGTAACAGAAACGTTACAATCACTTAACAGATAGAAAATCGAACAGGGCGAAAGTTTCAGAAAGGTATCAGAGAGCATACTAAAGCGTGTTACGTTTTTGAAAGATTGTAAGCTTTTTGCAACATAACTGAAACATTCTGTGCTGTATGGGTATTACTGATAATACTATATTTTTGACAGCGTTTTTACTAAAACAACAGATTTTCTTCATTCAACACTGTAAAAAATGTTGTAATTTTTCCTGCACTTTCTGAGGTTTTTTTTTTTTTTTTTTTTTTTTCCTTTTAATTCAAGCACCGATGCTATCAAATAAAATTACAGCATCAAATTTTGTAAAAATTTATTTCTTCCTGTCGCAACCAATAGCAACGTGACTTCCTTTGGACTTTAGACGGAAACATCTGCGGTTTTGTAGTAGATGTTCTTTGTCTGATCTGATGACGAGGCAAGCATGGAAAAGGTTAGTTGCTAATTTTTACAATATTAATATTTTGTGTTGATTAATTAAAATGAATTACTTTCAAATATATTAATTTCCGCAGAGATCCTTAGAGCTTAACTTGAAAGTTGTATTGTGTCATTTGAAATGAAAACATAATTAAAATTTTTATATTTTCTTTCATTTGAAGAATATTAATCCGAGTTTAAATAGAGGTAGAAGTATAAAAAATTTTAAATAATTAATTTAATTAAACTAAAACGAAAATTGCTTTATTTCAGTATATCTTAATAACCCCTTTTGCAAACAGGTCGTTCGCGATCCTTGAAAAAACTTACCGTATTAAATTTTAACTTGGCGGCTTCTGCTGGGCCCTCTCCCTGTTCGCTCACCCTGTAAACACTTAAGAAAATTTTTTTCTTAGCAAATTTCCACTTGGTGGCGCCAGCTGCGCTCTATGCTCGTTTCGTAATCCGAATGATGACATAGCGGGGAATTCTATCGAAAAGGAAATGTATGAGATAATAGGGTATTTTGAATCTCTAGAATAGTTTTCTCTAACTTTTATTTTTTTATTGTAATTTAATTAATTAATTTTCAAAATTGATATCCGTCATCGAACAGATATACTTATTTTGAAACTGGATTTTATATTAAATTTATGTGCTATTTTATATTGTCTTACATTTAATGCTTCTTTGAATTTTTAATTTATGTAGAGCTCAAAATACCCCCTTTTTTAAGGACATTTTCCACCTATTGTTCAGTATCAATAACTTTTTGACTTATTTTATGATAAAAATTGCTATTTAACCCTTTCATTCCCAACTTTTTCCATCCATCACACAATAAATCTTATAATTAGTCATAAATGTATTTCAATGATAATATATATATATATTTTAAATAGGAATAATAGCAGAGTATGAATTAATATAGATAACAAAGAAACTAGAAATGTGTTTATTTATGTTTAATATAACCACTGATGCGATTTAAAATCACAACTTTTCAATGAATAAAAATATCAACATTTTCGAAGAAATGCATATTCTAATTAATTAAAATACAAATTAAAAAATAAAATAAAAATTATTTCAAACTGTTAATTTACTTAAATTGCCCCAAAACAGGAAACTGATTCCAATATTATTATCAGAATAGAGTGAAATATACTTTCATTTATAAACAACACTGTTAAAAAAATGCAGAAAAAATACAGAAATTCTCTGTAATTTCAGAAAAAAAGGCGTAAATTACGGAAAAATTACGTAGACAAACGTATTTTACGACTTTTTTTTCTGAAATTACAGAGAATTTCTGTATTTTTTCTGCATTTTTTTAACAGTGAAGAATAATGAAATCATCTAAAATATATATTTGTCGGAGGAAAAATGTACAGAGATTTTAATATAGTTCATTTTGAATCAGCGTGAGTGTTAGATGGTAGGAAAGAAAATCTGAAATGTTATGATTCCAAATCCAACTGATATCACGAGGAATGAAAGGGTTAAATTTAGTGATGGGAAATGTCCTGGAAACGGTGGAGACTTTGAGCTCTGAATTTCTATTATAAAGAAAGGCGAGAAATCTATTTCATTCAGACAAAATATAGCAATTGAAAACGATTTTTCTTTTTTTTCTTTGGCATCAAGTAGAAAAGTGTAAAACAAATTTTAAAAGGTTTATATAAGTAACCGTTGCCAATGAACGTAATCTTATATTTTAAGGAAAAGATTGAGCCATTTTAACTTTTATTCATTTATCTATTACCTTTCTGGAATACTTTAATCAAAATAAAACTATCTTTTTTTTCTTCTTACTGAAATCTTGAAAATTTTCGATCTTCCAGTTTTTGATGAATTTACACTTTTTCAGTTGTCCTGAACACGATTAAACCGCGTTTAGAAAATCTCTCTCTTTATGTATGAGTGTGCATGGGTGTCAATGCGTATCAAACATTTTATGGATACTATACCTTACGAATGAATGAACGAAATTTAACCAAACATCATATTTAGCTGGACCTTGACTTAGTTTAGTTTTGATTACATTTAGTGATCATTCAATCAACAGGTTTCACTGTCATACTGTTTTTTTTTTTTTTTTTTTTTTTAATGTGGCAGTATAGGGCAAATTTTCGTAAAAATGTACATAATGAGAATTACTTTTATTTTTTCAATATATAATGTATACACACACACACACACACACACACACACATATATATATATATATATATATATGATTGTGTTAATCAACAAGGAAAAGTTATTTGTGTATGGGCACCTACCCTCCCCCCCTCTTTTCGAAAGAATAACTGCTCCCCTCTCCACAGGAGGTATATAAATTTTCAGTATGGATAAAAAGCAAAAGAACTCGCCAATACTTTTAAAACGAATAATTGGTCCAGTAATATGGGATAATTTAAAACAATTTTATTATTATTATTATTATTTTCATAAAAATACTTTTTGAAAAAAAAAAAAATTACTGAGCTGTCCTCATAAAATTGACTTTCTTTCGACATTAAGTGTTAAGCTTAGATTTTTTTTTTTTTTTTTTTTGGTGGGGTGGGGTAAACAAACGTGAACGCATACTTAAGAAGTGCAAAAATTATTACAGCGAAGTAGGGAAAGCGGTGAAGGCAGATCTGTAAAATTTTAAATTAAAGATTGGAACTATAAAAATAGTAATACTATTAATAAATTCTTTGAGTGTAAAATCACGGAATTTTGCTACGATCAGAATTTTCTATGGTCGTTTTTAAGGGGAGCGAACAGGCTTCTATAAGTGTTTTAAGACGGAGATATCCATATTTTGTTTAAATGAAACAGTATTAATTTGATATTAAATATTAAACAGAGTAATTGCTAAGACAGAAAGATTTGCTTTTTTCCCTCAACAAAAATAAAAAAATCAAAAAATATTTTGCGTTTAAAATAATCTTAAAAAATCAAACTATATATTCGTGCAGATTACAAACTAAACATGTTATGTTGAAACGGAAATGAGAAGTTTTTGCAGATTAAGATCAACAAATACTAAACGAAAGGTTAAAAAAGGTCATATCCAGACGCAACCCAAACAGTTATATTATTTCACGGAGTAATATTAATAGGAGTTGAAAGTCCAATGGGAGAAAGCTACGAAACTGTGATGTAAATTTTTGGTAAATATTGAGGGCGCCACTTGTCATTATTCCCTACCTCGGCGCGGATATAGTGTTGCTTTCAAGAGAATTTTGCTGGAGTGCATTTTAAATATTTTAATTTAAGCAATTTAATTTTTTTGTAAGTTCTTAAAACTGCATAATTCAGATGTTTCAAATAAATGCTTCGTTCCTAGTTGTAAAACAGGCTATGATAGTGGTAAGAAAAGAAAAAAAAAAGCCCCACGAGAGAAATAATGACCGAGTTCGTGTTTTCTGCACCTAAAGTAAGTTTATCTTTTTTCTTTAGAAAATTTCATCCATTCTCCTTTCTCCCAATTGTCTGTTTTAGCTAGCTTCTGTTCATAAAGATCGTCATTTTTTAAAAGCTCTCTTTCAAAGTAAAATTAGGATAAAATGGCTCGTAAAAAAAATATGTTGGTTAGAATACTCTATTTAATGAAATTTGCTTTCATTCGAACTTTTTTCAGCTTGATATTATTGTAAAAGAAATAATTAAAACGAGACATTTCCCCATTGAATAACATTGTGGAAGCTGGAGAGAAGGAAGTATTGTACGCTGGCGCCATCTGTAAACATTATAAAACAACATCACAAAATTTCAGCATTACCTTCTTCTCTTGTCTTTTTACTCCGTGTATTATTTATTTTAGCTGAGCAAAGTACAGCCATAACCACAGATACGGAGATGGTTTTAATCTATTATACATACTGATAAGCTTGCTGTAATTTATTTCCATATGTCTAATTCCAAGTGTAAAATAACTGTCTATCATTAGATTTAATGCATGTTATTGTGTGTTTAATAGAAATATATATAAACTCGGCTTACAGAGTACTACATTTTTAATTTTTTTTAATGTTTAAAGATATAAATAATAATAATAATAATAACTCTACATACTATTTCCTTTCTTTTCCTTTTCTTTCTTTCTTTCTTTGTTCATTTATTTATTCTTTTTCCCCCTCAAAATAATACAATATTCATAAATAAATAGCATTTCCTTGTATTAAGCGTTAGTTAATAAAAATCTATGGCATATTCTAGCAGGCATACACCTAAATTCTGAAATATGCTAATTTGTTGCTAAATATTTAATGTTTTTTTTTTTTTTTTTTTTTTTTTTTTTTTTAATCAGCAAAACAGTTCGATTTTTGACGGAAAAACACAGATATATAATTCCTCACTTTAGCAATCGATGATATAAATAAATACGTGTTCGAGTAATTAGCTGCAATTTAACATACATTTTGTAAATCAAGAATATAACATATTTCGGTAGGCACACACACACAATAAATAAATAAATAAATAAATAAATAATAAAAATAAATAATAATAATAATAATTTTGATACACTATTGTCAAAAATCATTTGTTTTTACATTTAAATAAAAACAGCGAGATTTTTAGTGAATGAATAAGATACCTGCCTATTCTTATGATTACGAATAAAAGGGATTTTTTCTAACATGTCAAAAAATAGCAATTTTAGGTTTCATAATAGCTTTAGTGCGATAAATTTATATAGAAACTAATATAATTATTAAGAGATATTTCATTTTTCTTAAAAAAGAAAAAAAAAAGAATCTGGGTTTAAATGATAATCTAAAAAATCTAATAATAAAAATTTCTAATAATTTATTCTGCGTTCATCTGTGGACTAATTTAAACGTGTCAGAGATAATGGAAGAATCTAACCTGTTTGTCTGCCTTTGAGACTCAGGTCTTCGGAGGAGTGCATTCCATGGCGGTTTTTCTGTGAGTTTTGTGGAAAATCACAGAAAATTTTGCAGGACTAGGTCGATGGATATGAACTAAGTTTGAAGCTAGTATAGTCTAGTCTTCAAAATTTTAAGAAAAATTTGTTAAATTATACCTAGCTAGATATAAACTGAAGATTCTTTTTATTTATTTTAAATTGAGTAGGTAAACATTTGCTGCTTCCAACACAAATATAATAATTTCTGTGCAAATTTCTGTTATTTGAGAACAAAACTGTCAAGCATTAATGAAACTATAATATTAAAGTCCAAGTTTTACAAAACAGTCTTTCAATTTCCAAAGGCATTAGTTTTCTATTTTGCTTTAGAAGCAAGTACTTTTTGCTCCTGTCTCATATAGTACTGGAAATATACCTGTCGTTATATTAATTATGAAATGAATTATTTCTTTATAAGAACTTTAGCATGCATCACGGATAACATTCGGATATATATATATATATATATATATATATATATATATATATATATATATATATATATATATATATATATATTTTAACACCCTTGTTTCTATTACAGAAACATTTATTATATTTTTACAGTTTTTTTTTTTTTTTTCCTCCAAGTTAATTGATATGGTGTTCAGTGTTAGAAAATCTCATTTTTGTCATATATATTACATACCTGTCAACAACAACTATACGGAATTGAGCTTCTTTCACCGTTAATCACTTAGCTTTAAAAATAATAGCGGTTTAAGTAAAAAAAACGCATTTACCATCTAAAGCTGTAAATATAAATATAAATAGTACAAACTGATACAAAAGTTGGGGAAATGTGCGAATTTTATTGATTAACAACGAAACAATATTTTATTTTATTAATTAATTGCAATTAAACGTAAATTTTAACAAAGAAGAGTGAAATGCTTGTATATTTCATTAATAGGTTGCAGAATTGAAACATATTACGGGAAATAACATCGAAGAATTGCTAATTTTATCGATGAGATTCAAGAAATAATTGTAAATGTCGGAAATTATTTACATTTTTAAACGTAAATTTTGACATCTAACGACGAAATTATTCAGTACTTCAAACATAGGTTGTAAAATTATCGCGTATTTCGTTTTTTTTTTTTTTTTTTTTTTTTTTTTTTTTTTTAAGGTTGAACTTTCTAGTTTCTCGACAACATAGCAGCCTTTATCAGAAGTTATTTGCATTATTAAACTATAACACTGTAATAGTTAATTGGGACAAGTAGATGACACTTATAATCCTGATAGGATTTAATGTAATAATTATATTCTTAAAAAAAAAAAAAAAAAAAAAAAAAAAAAAAAAAATCTTTTTTTTTTTTTTTAATTGTTATGTATCAAAGCTTTGTTTTCATTATTTATTTATTTTTATTTTTATTTTTTAAGATCAAGGTACAAGACTTCTTTGTTGACAAGTGTTTTGGAAATTTCTTTGAAGGAACCTTTACATACTTACACAACCTATATACAACCTGTACACGCCTTAATTTTGCATTATTATTATTATTAATCCAGTTCTTAGTGTAAGAACATGATTCGATAAGAATTTATTTAACAAAACCTTATGAAGTGTACTTTTTTTACATAGAAATTTTTGCTAGTGTTCGGACACTTTTGTTACCGATTGTACATCCTTAATTTAATTTATATCCATTCACTGTACTAATAGTAAAACTAATACAAATAATTGGAAAAACACCCACAGACAGCACGGAAATCGAACCAGCTCTCCTACGCCCGAAGGCGATTGGCTGTGTGGTGACATAACCACTAAGCCACAGAGGGCTCGTGCAGAAGTTATGAGCTGAAAAACCACACACACACACACAAAAAAAAATAGGTTTGAATTGAAAACCTTCTCTTTTTTTTGAAGTCGGTTAAAAAGATACTTCGATTTTTTTTTATTATTGTCCGTTTTGCAACAATCGTTTGATAAAAATACAAATTATTTGTCTCAGGCAGTAAGGACACGGACGGCAAAAAATGTGGATAAGGAAGACGATGCCGAAGGAATCAGGAACATGAAGCAAAATTCGAAGCGGGCAACGCCTGCTAGCATTAAAATAAAATAAATAAATAAATAATAAAATAATTTGTTTTTCTCTCTTAATTAAAAATTTTTAAACTGTTATAACAAAAATTATAAATCGTTTATATATAGTGATCATGAGTAATTCGTTAGCAAATAACTAAACTTCATTGAAAATTCCACAGTTCATAGATTCATAATATTTAATTTAGTTCAAAGCGTTGACAGTTTGTAATTTGCCAAGTTACCCTTTTCCCAACTAAAATTTTCATATTTTATAGAAATATAATAGTTGATTAAAAACAAAGTCAGAGAATATATATATATAGTATATATATATTATAGAACTAGCTTTAGAGTTATTTATTATTATTAATTTTATTTCTATTAAAAATACGTCAAAGCAGTATGGAATTCTACAAAATTAAAATCCCTACTTACCGAAAGTTTCATCTTTAACAATTGAAAAAATGTCTTAAGAATCGGGCATCAACCAGATTATAAGATCTGCAAATTTTACATTGACTTGCTGTTATATATCCAAGTATAGAGTTGGTTGGGCTACGTTTAGTTTCGCTTATCGCACTTCTATCAATTTTTAAACACTATTTCAAATAAAATTATCGAGGAATTCATGAAGAGAGGATTAGAACAAATTCAATTTCTTAAAGTCTTATGATCTTATTATCGAACTCATGCACCTGTCTACATTCGTTTGTTTTAAATCAGTTAAATACTTAATAAAATAACAAGTGTAGAAACGCCGGAAAAATATCCTACTTAGAACGCACTTTTCGCCATTATCTGTGCAGGTGCAGGAAATGAACGAAATAATCGCTTAAAGAATATATTTTAAATTGGACATTTTTCTTTTCTTTTCTTCTTTCTAAAACTTTAAATCTATGTATTTTGACCAAGAAGAAAAGTATGAGTTGAAATTTATGACACCCTTTACCATTTTTTTTTTTTCCCTACATATTTTCCAATCAACTTTAAAAGAATTCATGATTTCTGCTCGACTTTCTATCTAAATCATCTAGAGTTTCCACAAAGGGAAATTTCTATACAAGAATTTTCATACAGTAATATTTTTTAAAAAGACATAGGTGGGCATCAAGGATTAGCCAATTATACAAAATACTGTATAAAAATAGTGGTATCCAAATTTTCCTTTGTGTTTCAAATTCCCCTGTTCTCGGCTCTCATTTCCGTTAATACTTTTATATTGCTTAATATATATATCTATATATCTATATATATATGTGTGTGTGTGTGTGTGTTTGCGTGTTATTCAGGTTCATTAAAACCTGTCTCCTATTGAAAAATGATATAAATTGTTTTGTTTGGCTAAAGAGATTTACAAAATATTTTGAATACAATACAGTCTATAAGAAGAATCACTTTCTTTTTTATTTACTTTTATTTATTTTTATATGTATTTTATTCATTTTTTTTTTTTTTTTTTGTAATATTTGAATGCTGAATTAAATGGTACTAACTTAGGCTATATCATTTAGATCGACAAAAATATTTATCTTATATGATATGATTAGCGAAAATCCTATAAGATATGATTATAATGTATTTTGCTTTATTAACATTTTTGTTACGTTAAGGACAACAAAAATATACCGCCTTCATTTAAAACAAATAAGTAGTCATTTTCCTGAATTCCTATACTAGATTTCAGAGTTATGCGTATAAGGTATACAAATAATCTGGATAGAAGAGAAGCGTTTGAGAATTTCTAGTCCACACTTTTTCTAGATTGGGAAACAATATTATGAATATTATGAATCCTGTATTGCGGGACATTCTCACATGATGTGGTTGGGTTTTACGTCGCACTAGTGCTGCACAGATGGGCAATTGGCGACGGTCTGGAACTCACCCCTAGAGGTGGTCCGGAGACATGCCATCATAATTTTGATCCTCCACGGAAGGGATGGCTCTCCCGCTTCGGTGACCCCCCACCCAATTTTTGATGGGAACATGGAGGACTTCCTTCTCGCATGATTTCCTGGAATTGGGAGTAAAGTAAAATTATAGCTCCTAAAACTCGCCTCTCGTGTTCGCATTTACTTGCAGAGATTTTTTACATAAGTCTGACCACGATATTGTAGGAAAATGCCCTAGAATTCTGTTAGTGGTTTTTAGAACTCGCCAGAAATGAAAATTAGAATTTATAAGGATGATATAGAACGCTTTTTACTACAAACATGTAATTTAATTTCTGGATATCAGCCACAAAATATGTTTTCAGTGTAGAAGTAAAAAAAAAAAATAAAAACTCAGTTTTGTACTGCAACACAAATTTGTCTGATGAAGCTATAGGGTAGGTGCTCCAGTGATTGGCATGCTCCAGTAATTGACATCTATCCGGAAATAATTAATAAATAAGAAAAATAATAAAATCATATATTTTACGTATAAGAATTTTAACATTTTATGTCAAACACTGGAGCACAGGGTGCTAATAACTGGTAAAATGAATAACTAGCATTGTCAAACAATTTAACATAGGGGTCCAATTACTGATAAAATGAAAAACTCGCAGTGTCAATTACTGGAACATTGAGTGGGTGTCAAATAAAAATTCATAAAAAAATAATTGTTATAAAATGCATATATTTTAACATATATGGGGTTCTGAATGTCTTTCATACCATATGTACTAACTTAAGATTTCTGAAAATATTTTCTGATGACTAGAACATTAAAAACATCTGAGATTGCTCTGAAAGTGTCAATCACTGGGGCACTTACACTATCTACAAATAAAAATAAATAAATGAATGAAATATAACAAAATTTTTATAAACAAACACCATAAAAGTAAAAAACATACAAAAGTTCGAATGGCAAACAACTGAAAAGGATACCAGAAAATCAAATGACAAATATCGTTGCTGATCTATTTTTAGATTTATTTACAGCATGTCACAAGGAACCGTGTCTTCAATAAGCTTATCCTCCTCTTTCTTCGTCTATCCGATGTCGATATTAATAATAAAGAATAAAATAATATTATAGTTTTAAAAAATTAAAAACACGCTTTTATTGAAATGTGAACTAAAAAGCACAAAATATCTATCTTTATAGTATTAAAATGCAGGGTAAGAGAAAATCGTGTGAGTGACACACCATAATATTTACATACATTTAAATCTTTAATTAAAATAACTTAGAATTAAACAAAAACCATTTTTAAAAAATCTCCCCTGACTGGGATCGAACGCTAGACCTTTAGGTTCGTAGCGCGGTGGCCTCACAGCCACGGTGTTCACGTAGGGAAAGTCTTTTTTTACAATATACATTTTTTGTTTGCTCCCAGAGCAGTTACAAACATACATACAAATATACATACATACTGGTGAAGCTAATAAAAGCGTGTTAAAAAAAAAAGAAAAAGAAACTCAGTCTTGTTACTGCAACACAAAAAATATTCTTGACAAAATAAAAAACGAAATCAATTTTTTTACTTTTTGCAATTAAAAAACAACTTTTTGTGAGAAAAAAAATAAACTTTTGCTTTAGTTTTGTGAAACAAATGGATTAAAATGTTCAGTCGAAAAGATTGTAATAGAGCATATTTAAACAGGATTTTTTACTGTCATAACCAATGTTTTTTCATTCAACAAATCATTCCTGCGAGCTGTATAATTATCGGAACACAATTTTCCTAGTTTTAATTAGAAAGTTATCATCTCTCTACACTATCTGCCAATAGGTATTTAGACACTTTCAAATTTCGACGTTTTGTGAAATATCTTGAAAAAATTTTTAAGAATTATTTTGAAACTTTGGTAATATAAAAAACTTGTTATACCTCATATATTTCAGTAAAAGTTTTATCCAGAAGAGGAAAAGAGTACCAGTAAAAAAAAAAAAATTAAACAAAAATCAAAATGCCTCACCCTGTACAAAGTAATCCTTGAAACGCGTCCAATTGTTCGAATAATCGGAAGAAAATTTTATGAGTTACCCCCTATTCACGATTAAGAAGAAAATATAAATGTTTCTTCAAAAAAGCTAGATGACCGCAAGTTAAAAAGAAAATGTTTAAAAAATCGATATGTATCATGTTCAGAACTTAGAAAAGATTAAAAAATAAATAAATAAATAAAGGGTATAGCAAAATACTTTCTTCAAAAAATAGTGCGGAAACAGTTAAACAAAGCAGGTTAATCCAGACGATGTGCAAAAAAGCCATTATTAAGGACAAGTATTAAAAAGAAAAAGAATCAGTTAACAACAACAACAAAAAAAAAAAAAAAAAAAAAGAAAAAAAAAAAGGCATTTAATTATCGGACTGAACTGAGTTTCTCCGGTGAGTCAAGTTTGCTTTATTTCGAGCTGATGGCAAAGACTACTAGAACAGTAAAAATGTAACTGACTTAATGAAAATTGCTTTCTTGAAAACGTGACACATTCCCTGTACATTATGGTACAGAGGTGTATAATTTTTCAAAGAATCAGATAAATTTTCATGCTCAAGGGATCAATTAACTCAAAATAAAACACAGTGATTATAAAAGCGGCGCCTGACCGACTATTTTGGAGGTATTTCAGAATTTTTTTCAAACAGCATTTCAAGTTGATAATGCGCATTCCTATACGGCGTTTGAGGTACGTTAATTTTAATCAAATTGTTAAATTACCTATCCACTCTCAAAAGCGCCTTTAATTCTGTAAGTAATATAGAAAATATATATATCTTAATATATATAAATCTCGTGTCACAATGTTTGTCCTCAATGGACTCCTAAACCACTTAACCGATTATAATAAAATTCGCACACCATGTGCAGTTCGATCCAACTTGAGAGATAGGATAGTTTAAATCTCAAATTATAGTCGCAATTTTAATTTATTGCTAATTATTTGTTATAATTTCAATATTTCATTATTTCAATTTCTAATTATGATTAAATTATTTTGAATACATCATTCGAAAGATATTTTAAAGTTCTTTTAAATTATCGAAAGTTTTCACCAGATTTACACGTTTTGAGGTGTCCTGATTAGGTTTTTTTTTATCTCAGCTACTAATTAAAATAATTTTATAAGTAATAGATCATTAGAAAGCTTTTTTTGATTTGGAATCGAACAGTGGATTACAGAAATTTCTACCGCCAGATGGCGCTGTAATACATTCAAATTTCAATATTTCAATTTCTAATTATGATTAAATTATTTTTAATGCATCATTCGAAAGATATTTTAAAGTTCTTTTATATTATCGACAGTTTTCACCAGATTTACACGTTTTGAGGTCTCCTGAATTAGTTTTCTTTTGTATCTCAGCTACTAATTAAAATAATTTCGTAAGTAATACATCATTAGAAAGCTTTTCGAACAGTGGAATACAGAAATTTGTACCGCCAGATGGCGCTGTAATATTTTAAAATTTCAATATTTCAATTTCTAATTATGATTAAATTATTTTTAATACAGCATTCGAAAGATATTTTAAAGTTCTTTTAAATTATTGAAAGTTTTCACCAGATTTACACGTTTTGAGGTGCCCTGAATCAGTTTTTTTTTTGTATCTCAATTATTAATTAAAAAAATTCATAAGTAATACATCATTTGAAAGCTTATTTTAGTTGATACACATTTTAAAGTACTTTTGCATTATCGAAAATGGAATTCGAGATTTCACCCGATTTACACGTTTTGAGGTGTCCTGATTAGGTTTTCTTTTGTATCTCATCTACTAATTAAAATAATTTCATGAGTAATACATCATTTGAAAGCTTTGTTGATCTGGAATGGAACAATAGATTACAGAAATTTCTACCGCCAGATGGCGCTGTAATATTTTAAATTTCAATATTTCATATTCTAATTATGATTAAATTATTTTTAATACATTGTTCGAAAGATATTTTAAAGGTCTTTTACATTATCGAAAGTGGAATTCGAGATTTCACCTGATTTACAATTTAAAGTGTCCTGATCAGGTTTTCTTTTGCATCTGAGCTAATTGAGTAAGACCGTTCAAAATTGGTATATGCAAGTTAATTAGGAGGGGCTGGAACGGTGGGGAAGGAATAGGCGCGCAGCGCGCATGGGTTTGGGACCCGGTGCGAGTTTTTACCCGATGATAAAAGATTTTTTTAAAATTTAATTTTCTTAATAAAAGTTTGAGTTGAGAAGGAATATGCGTGTACAGCGCACGTATATCCTCAAACGTGCGCGCGCAGCGCGCATGGGTCTGCGCTGCCGAAGGCAGTGGCGTCCCGGTGTGAGTTTTTACCCGATGCTAAATGATATATTTTTTAATTCCTTTTCTTGAGAATGAAAGTTTATGAGTAATAACATGGAATTTTGAGAAGTCATAAGGATGGTGAAGGAATACTTGCGCGCAGTGCACGGGTCTACGCTGCCGAAGGCAGTGGGGACCCGGTGCGACATTTTTCCTGATCAGATTTTTTTTTTCTTTTTTTATCACATGATAAAAATTAATGCAATTTTGAGAATTCATTAATTATTGTGATTCATTTAAAAATAGTGACCAGCGAAGCGGGCGTAGCCTGCTAGTATATATATATATTTCACTCTAAGTTAAATCCTACAAAGAATAACGTAGAATTTCTTCTTTATTAGGCTTGGAAATAGTCCTAATCTTAATTCGCTCGAATATGTTTCGTCACAAAAAGGCGTTGGGAGGGGAAGGAGGATTCGAAATTTACAGCCTACCACTCTGCAAGAATTAGAAAAACTATTTACAAGATTTAGCACAGTGACATTTCTGAGATTTATATAAAAAAAAAACGGTATAATATTATGCCACTGCGCATTAAAGCAGTAGTTCCATATAAATGTGAAATTAACCCAATGCAGAATACATATTTTTATTTAAAAATTTCTTAGATCTATCAAATAAATAGTTTTATTTCATATAAAATATGACTTGTTTATTTCATATGATAAATCATAACAGAATACAAAGTATATGGTTATTGTATTATCCCTATATATTAAAAAAAGTTACTCTCGTTGGCATGATTTTTTTTTTCTGCTACCACATCATCTCTCGGGGGGCAGGGTCCTCCGCGTCATGAGATGTATCAGTGTGTTCCGAATACTCTAAGGAGGACATTTCAGCTGCGAGAAAGTTCTATCTTTTTATTTAAAGAAGTTATTAACTAAAAAAGATGGGTTTATGAAGGTACTCTGTTTGCCACCTTGAAAAATGTTTCTCCCTGTGATGTTACTCTGTCATAAAGTCATTTTACACGGGAAATTTAAAATGTGATCCATGGTTGTTGGTAGGTAGGTTGGGTTTAACGTCGCCCCAGTACTGCGCTATGGGTAATTGACGACGGTCTGGGACGAACCCCTAGGGATGTTCCGTAGACATACAGTCGGTAACAAAAGTCTCCGAACACTAGCAAAAATTCATGTATAAAAAAGTTCACTTAATACAGTTTTGTCAAATAAATACTTGTCGAATCCTGTTCTTAGTCAGTTGTTATGCACTATTGATATTCCTATTGACTGCGAAGCCTATCTTGGGGGATCGTGACAGGAGCGAGGAGGGGTAGGGGGCAGAGCCTCTTGTGCTTAAAAAAAATATGTAGATTTTTTTAGAGTATTTCGTAGATTGTGATATAGTGAATTAGTAAATCGAAAATGTATATAGGAATCATTTCATCTCTTTGGTATTATGCAAACATGATACTTTTATTTGTTTCAACTGTTAGTTTTAAAGTTATTGCAGATAAAAAAGGTATAAGTCAATTTTTCTGCAGTGCGATTTTTTTTTCCCTGTTTTTTAGTGTATTTGTCAGAAAGTCTAAATTCAAAAGCATTCAAATATTTATAGATAGTATATATATATATATCTGTGTAGGTTGTCTAATATATATATATATATATTTAATTGTAATACCTTTGCTGAAAAAATAATAAGCGGAATTTCTCTTTCACTATCTTTGGTGTAATATTTAATTTTACTGAATGCGTAATACAGAGATAAAATATTTTGTTGGAACAATAGAATTATTATTAGATCAACTGTGTATACGTGTAAGAAGAAAGTATTGGATTTGTGTCTGTTTCTGACTGCGGGTTTTCCTGAAATTCAAACGTTTTGAGATGTCCTGAACAGGATTGGACAGGATTTTTAGAAAATATCTGTCTGTCTAAGTATGTGTGTATATAAAATTTTTTGAACGCTGTACCTCACAAATAGATGAACGACAGATTTAACCGAATTTGATATTGAGTTAGACCTTGACTTCAACGGATGCTGATCACATTTGGGGACCAATCACTCAACAGGCGCGCTATCATCCTGATTTTAAATCTTTTTTAATATGGTTGTTTACAATGAAGTTTCGTTTAAATTAAATTCGTTCATAATGATAATTTTTTTTTTTTCAAAGTTAATTAATTTCTGTATATAGACATTACCACCGATAAGTATTTTCCCAAACAAATTCTATAAGATTTTCTTTTTTATTCTTTTTTTTTTAAATAAAAAATAATGTAATTCTTCTTAAATTTTTATAGTTTAATTTCAAAATTTTACAATCGTTTAATGTGTATAATATTGGGTGATACAAATTAAACCAATAAAACACAATATATTGGTAATATACATAAAAGAAAAAGTGGTAGGCAAATACTTTTGAGTGGTAATGTATACACACACACACACACACATATATATATATATATTTCTAGTTAAAAAAAAAAAAAAAAAAAAAATAAATTATACGTATTGCATAAAAAACTGCATCCTTTTAATCTATTTTCATTTAAAGGAATTTCATTGGAAGGTATAGAATTATTAGAAATATTTATCATGCTGTATTTTAAATAAGTTGAATGCAACTATTGAAAAAATAATAAACTTAAAATTAGGATTAACTATTTTGTCAATATATGTAATTAATTTTAATATAAGCTTAAAAATCTTAGTCATTTAAATGAAAGATATAAATATTAAAATGTATCAAAAATCTGATTGTGAGATGCATAAAATATGTATTGAGTATCAAAATGATAAGTGAAACAGAATCTTATAAAATGAAATAATTTATACAATACTTTATAAATAATTTATACTGTAAAAACAAATAATTTACACAGTTTTATTAAACAAATGTAGAATAAATAAATTAAAAATGTTACAAAAATACAGAAAACTGAAACAAAGAGATTTTTAAATTACAACAAAAACATAAAAGTATAAGTATTTTCTTCTCGTATATATAGACTTTTCTCAGTTTTCTTCTTGTTCGTCAGAATACATTCTTGTTTGGGTTGATAAGTATTTATCATGGTAGTACAATCCTCAGGTACGATAACGGCGTAGTGTAAAATCCGGTCCCAAAACGAACTTTTCGCGACGCATATATCAGAGCTGCTGCCATCTGTTGTCGCAACTAGAAAGTCTTATTTATTTATTTATTTGATTCAGGCATGCGCGCACACGAACATGGATGTAAATATTTCGATTTTCGTTTTCATATTTTTAATTTAAAATAGCAATAATGAATATTCTTTTATTTTCTTTGAACTCATGCTGTTATAAGGAGATGAAATTTTGTTGGAATTATTTACCTCCTCCTATTAATTATTCTGCTTATTATATTTGTTAAATAAGATTAAAATATTATTATCTGTGTTTTTAAAACAGAATACAAATTCAAATATCTTCTTTTCACGTAAAATTAATTTAACAAAAATTATAATTTATAAGTAACAAAAATTTTTATGCTATATTATTCAAGAGGTTTTTATTATAAAGTTATCTAACAAAAACATCAGTTATTAAAGAAATAAAGTTGTTGTTCTTTTTTTAAGTATTTATCTGTTATGTAAATGTAAAAATATTTTGTTAAAAATTACAGTTATCACAAAAAGATATCGGTAAGCAATAGAATACAGCAAAACATCTCTAAAAAAACTACAAACTGTAGCTTTAAATTTTGGACGTTTACATAAGTGGTCATTAAATAGAGGTTCAAAAAATCATAAATGCAAAAAACCAATTCTAAAAGACTTTAACTCTACAAATAATTTGTCTGTATAGCTTTCTGATAATCATTAATATTATTTTAATCTTGAAAGCTTTTATGGATTTTTTTTTTTTTTTTATTATTATTATTTTATATATCAAACATAACAAATTGCTTAGCTTTGTATTATTTTTCTCCTAAGTTATTAATAATGTGAGGTTTTCTGGATTCATTTTTGAAGTACTTATGTTCCACTTAAATGTGAAAATATTTCAATAAAAGTTATAGGTAGGCATGTTATTCGGGTTACGACCAATTGTGTATAGTAGAGAATTCTTTTTAAGAAGATGTCCTATGTGGGGGTGGGGTCTTTATAAGGTGTTATAGCATGTATGTACATGAGTTTCGGAGAAAGCCGTGGCAAAATTCGAATGGCTATAGGGATAAGCGCAACCTGGAATTGAACCCGGCACTTCCAGTCTTCCAACTTCAAGAAAAGAACCTCTAAACCACTGGTGGAATGCAAAAATTAATGATTAAAAATGAAATACAGTAAAACCTCTCTAAAAAGGCCGACCCATTGCACCTTTAAATATTAGACCTTTATAGTGGTGGACTTCTACATTAGAAAAAAAATCTTAATTTAGGAAATAAATTCTAAATGATTTCAACTATAATTAATTTAATTCAAATTTACATAACTTGTCAATATAGCTTCCTGTTAATCATTAATATTCTTTTAATCTTGAAATCTTGTCAGGAATACTTTTGTTTTCCAAAAAAATATTTTATATACCAGAAGAACAGTTCAACTTAGTATTGTTTCTATCATAATATATAGATAACGTAGATTTCTGAATTCATTTTTGAAATGCTTATGTTTTGTTTAAATTTGAAAATACTCTGATAAAAATTACAAGTATGATATGGTATTTGGATTAAGGAAGACTGTCTATAGTAGGGACCTGGACCTAAGAAAAGGTGGCCTCAGTGGGGATCTTTCTAAGGAATTTTAGCTCATATTCATGCAAATAAAAAAAAAAAAAATGCAGAAAACTCCGAATCACTAGGTCCACACGCAGGATCTGGGATCAAACCTGGTACTTCTCGTCTTGCAGCTGAAAGAACAGAATCACTGGATTAGCCACTGGTGGGGCTAAAAAATTATAATTATCTGTAGGAAATAGAAGAGAGTGAAATCTCCTTACAAAGGCTATTCACGTGCCTCCAAGTTTTATTAGAATTTTTAAAAATTTTATCTGTTATTTAAATTTTACAACTTTATTGTAAAATGTTGCCTGTTGAAAGTAGTAGTAAAATTGGTTTCTACACCTAGACAGATAAAATAATTCAAATACATTATGGACTGAGAAAGATATTTATCTTGATCACATTTCAACACTTGGTTATTTTCAGAAAACTATCAGGAGGGAAGTATTTTAATCATATCAAAAATACGAGTTTGAGATTTTGGTATTTCTACATTTTCGAGGTCTCCTGAATTCATGTTTACTATTTTGAAAATGATGTGAGTGAACACAATAGCGTCTAAACGCTCTGTTCAAATGAGCTGAAAATTGGTACACATGTACTAGTAACACATTGGTACACATGTACTAGAAAATTGGTACACATGTACTTTTCCTCCTAGCACAAAAAATTTTGATTTTGGTGAATCTAGTACATAGTTTTTTTACAGTGACACAAAGAGATATTCTTTGTCATTATAGTCTGTGTGCCCAAATTTTGCAAAGTGTGATAATGTCTAAATGCCTTATTTGTTTGAGATGAAAATTTATACATATATTATGTTATTTAAAATTTTCAGCTTTATTGTAAAATGTTGCCTGTTGAAAAGTTGTAGAAAAATTGGTTTCTATACCCAGACAGACAAAATAATTCAAATACATTATGGACTGAAAAAGGTATTTCTCTGGATCATATTTCAACGCTTTTTTAATTTCCGAACGCGATAGTAAAGAATGCATTGTATTGTAATCATGCCAAAAAAACGAGTTTGAGACTTTGGTGTGATCTACACTTTTTGAGGTCTCCTGAAGTCATATATTTTTATGATGCACGGGAGTGAACACGATAGAGTGTAAAGGCTTTGTTTGAATAAGCTGAAAATTGGTACATATATTATAGGTTCACATAGCATATACCGTATTGATTTTGGTGAACTTAGCACTTATAGTTTTTTTTTTTTTTTTTTTTTATAGGGACACAAAAAATTATTCTTTATCATTATGGTTTATGGGCCCAAATTTTGTAAAGTGTGATAGTTTCTAAACTTCTTATTCATTTGAGATGAAAATTTATACACGTATTACGATTCACCGTCACACGAACTCTATAAATTTTGGTGAATCTAGAGTTTATAGTTTTTTTACGAGGACACAAAGAATAATTCTTTATGATTATGGTCTATATAAGCCAAAATTTTTTAAACTGCGGTAGCATCTAAACAGGGGTCGAAATTAGAATCAGCAAATTGAATGACAAATGGCAACTAACATTGTTTTCTTAGTTATGCATAAGTTGCAATTATGTTATACTAAGATGTCATTTTAAAATTATTTACACATAGAAACATATGCGTAAATGTTGTACATAAACTGCAATTACTTAAAATGCTGATAGTTTATCTAGTTGGTTTTTTGAATTAGTTAGTTTTCTAAGTTTCACGTATTTATGTGAGTTTCAGTGAAAACCACGACAAAAACCGAACGGCTAAATGAATGAGCGCTATTTGCGATCGAACCCGGCACTTCCTGTCTTCCATCTTCGAGAGCAGAACCTCTTGACCACTGGTGGGGTGAAAAAATTGCAGTTATCATAAAAAATATTGATTAGAAATGGAATACAATAAAATGTCTCTAAAAAGGCCATCCATTATACCTTTAAATATTGTACATATACAGAGGCCTTTTAATATAGGTTCAAAAAATCTTAATTTATAAAACAAATTCTAAATGATTTTAACTATTGAAATTTGCATAATTTTTCTATATATCTTTCTGACAATCATTAATATTAATTTGTTTCAATCATAAAAGCTTTTCAAGAATAATTTTGTTTTTCAAAAAACATTTTTCGTACTAGAACAAGTTGTTCAACTTTCAATATTATTTATATCATATTCAGTTTTATTCTCCTTTCAGTATTATTTCTATGATAAGTTACTGATAATATATATATATTTTTTATTATTCCTTTTTGAAATACTTATGTTTTATTCAAATGTAAAAGCGTTTTGATAAAAATTTCAGGTATGGTATACCGGTTAAGGCCAGTTGTTTGCCCTGTGGACCTGGGAATGAGAGAAGATGCTTTCTGATTGGGGTCTTTTTGTATGGATCTAGCTCGCATTAATGCGGATTTCGAAGAAAACCACGGAAAACTCCCAAAGGCTAGGTTGACATGTGCTACATGGAATCGAACCCGGTACTTCCCGTTTTCTAGCTTCGATAGCAGCACCGCTCGTGTAAAATTATCTCAAAAATTATCGGCAGCCAATAAAATACAGCGAAACCTTCCTAAGAAGGCCACCAGCCGTACTTTGAAATATTGGACCTTTACAAAAGTTATCTCTTAATAGACAAATTCGAAATTCTAGAAACAAATTCTAAATGATTTTAATTATTCAAATTCACATTGTTTATCAATATAGCATTCTGATAATTATTATTATTAGTGTATGATAATTTTGAAAGATTTTTAAGATTTTTTAAAAATTTACTTTAAATAAGAGGATCGTTTATTTGTGTTTAATTTAAATATGAAAATATTTTGATATAAATTACAAGTATGGTATGGTATATAGGTTAAGACCTATTGTTTGCACTAGGGACTTGTGCATAAGGGAAGGTGGATCCTGGTGGTGGTCTTTCTAGGTGGTTATCATCCGTGAATTTAGGAGAAAACCACGGAAAACTCCGAACGGCTAGATTGGCAAGTGCTACATGGGATCGCACCCGGCACTTCTCGTCTTCTAGCTTCGAGATCAAAACTTCTCGGCTATTGGAGGGGAGTAAAAACTTTTTTTTTTAATAGAATATAGCAATAGGCAATAATATATAGTGAAACCTTTCTAAAAAGGACACCAACTATACCTTCAAGTATTGGACTTTTACACAGTGGTCTTTTAATAGAAAAAATCGTAAATCTGGAAAACAATTCTAAATTATTTTAATTATTCAAATTTACATTGTTTATTCATATAGCTTTCTGATAGTAATTATTATTAGTTTGTGGTAATTTAAAAAGCATTTTAAGTTTGTTTTTTTAATACATATTTTAAATAAGAGAATAAATCGTTTACTTATGTTTAATATAAATTAAAAATGTTTTAAATTAATTTAAATCAAATTAAAATTAAATAATTATGTTTAAAATTAAATAATGTATTAAATTAAAAAAAAAATATTAAAAATTATGTCCACACACATGCACACAAGCAAAAAAAAAAAAAAAAAAAAAGTTAATAAAAAATCATTTAAACAATATTTTATACATTTTTTCCCCCCTTAATAAAACTTTAATCATTATTATTATTTTTTTTTTTGAAATATTTTCTAACGGAGTTGAAAAGTGTCTGCACTCGCCTGTCTGGACTTTAACTTCTGTGAATAATTTTTTAGCATTTTTGAGCTGATAGTATTTAAAAATACTAATTTAATAAAGAAAATAATAAAGATTTCGTATTCAAATAATTTTAAATGCACGCAGGTACTGATAGTAGCATCACGATGCGGCGAGAAGAATTTTAGAACCGGTTTTGATTCTGAAACGCCATAGGAGATATTCCTCCTTCTCTTTCTACCTTCATGCATCTAGCAGATATAGGGGCTTACTTTATTCCACGGCCGTGCTTTATTCACATCGAGATCATCTCGAGATCGAGAATGACGTCTTTCGTTATCATCTGGAAACGATACTTCAATAACGAAGTGTACAGGAATTGGTACTTTATTCCTCTCGTCCGATAAGTGAAATCGATATGATATCGTCAGTGACTCGACCCCTTCGTCCCTTCCTTCGAAATGACATTTCAGCGAAGGCTTCTTTCAGCTTCTTCTTTGCATTTTTTAACCAATGAAAAAATAGAAAACTATTTTCTGAGATTCATAGCGAACGTTAACTGTAATCGGCTACGGAACGCACGTGCGTGTTGTTTGTTTGTTTGTTGAGAAATTGTTAATGAGTTCTGTGCCTTTATTTTTTTTCTGTATTGTTCTATCATTAGTTCTTAATACTATCACGAACTATGAGCCCAAAAAGAGTGTCTAATCAGCAGCTGTGCACTATGATTGATTTCTTCGAAAGACATCCGGATTTAATACATTTAAAATTTACCATGAATTTTACTAAAGACGACCATACAATATTATGGCAAGAATTAACAAGTATCCAAAATTCCATTGGCATCGGAGCCAGAAAAACTCCAGAAAAATGGCAAAAGGTATTTTATAGGTTTTAAAATATATTATTCTTTTTATAATTTCATTCTACTGACTTTATTCATTAAAAATTGCTATTTTATTTTAATCTGTGTTGATTGGAAGAATTGAAGATTGAGATGAAGAAGAACTATTTATTTAGTCCAATTCGATGTTGTTTATTGTAATCTTCTGAGAGCATTTATTTCAGTTTTTATCTAATTTTTGGACAATGGAATATAAATGAGACAACATTCATAAGGTGCCTTTGTATTATTTTCCCTTTATGTTTGTCTGGAGGTAATGAGAGAAGTATTCTCTCTCTCTTTTTTTCCCTCATTACTTATTTAGTATCGCTGCCATAGCCATAAATCGCAGATGATCATTGCAGATAGAATCAATTTTCTATAATTACTGATTGTTTAAGAATCTAAAAGGTTACCAAAAAAGTTGAACTTCTGGCTTAGTATCGTTTAAACAATGAAGGCCTTAATAATCAAGAAGTACTTTTTTTTTTTTTTAACCTTAAGTATGTTTAACCTTTTACAAGTGGATGTGATATTTGATTTATATTACTATAAGGAATTCAGCAATTTGGCTTTCAAGTAAATCAATTTCATTTATATAAGCTTCACCTATTTTTGATATTTTAATCCCTGTACACACCACTATTTTTAATCTATAATCTTCATGTTATATAGTAAGAAAATGTATTATTATTATTATTTTTTTTTTTTTTTTTTTTTTTAAGTTGAGGACATATATTAATCTTAGTAATGCATGCTTTGATTGATTTTTTTTCAGAGAAAAACGTTTGTGCTGTATGCAAACTTCTACATAACAGCAGTCTTATAAATAATATTTCACTTATCATTTAAAAATTATCTTCAAAGGACTTGTATAAGAGTTATAAAATAACAAAGATATAATATAGTTACTTCTATGTGAAATTTCAATTAGGTGAATACAGTAATTTTACCAACATTCATATTTTAGATGGAGGGATGAACACAGCAAATTGTGGGTGGATCTCTAACAAATTAAAAATTTTCTTAATAGCTAGAAAAAAAAAAAAAAAAAACATAAATATGTTTTAAAATGTACAGGAAAAAATAGGACTTTACCTCTGGAAGAAAAAAAAAAAAGTGGGGGGGGGGATGGGGGGTCAAAGATTATATAAAATCTAAACATATTTTAAGTATCGATAATGTAAACGTAAACTTGTAAAAAATAAACATCATTCCAATACATGCTAAGGAATAAAGTAATGTTATCTTAAAAAAAAAAAATTGTGTAGGGAAAAGGATGTGAATTCTCCTTTAATAAACTTGGTACCTATAATGAGAATATTTTGAGCACCCTTGAAAATTATTTCATTTAAAGAAATTAACTATCTTATGTATTTTTTGACATTAAGGCATTTGTAATAATTGTTACTCTGTTTCTTGGTGAATATTAGATATACAGTAGAACCTTTATTAACCGAGCAGAAAACAAAGTCATATGTATTTTGTTTTTCTGAATAAGCCCTGAAAAAGAAAGAGATTATGTTGTTTTGATGGGTAAAGGCGTGAGGGTATTAAAAGAAATAATAATGGTGAAAGTTTAAAAAAATTATTGCTCTGGAATTTCAAGTTGATGAAATCCCAGTTGGTGATTGGGGACTTAACAAAGCTAAAACAAAGGCTTTTTGTTCAAATATGGATTAAAGGACCAAGTAGATTTATTTTTTAAAATTGTTAAGCTGTGAAATGCAACTTTATATGTGTTTACTTTTATCATTTAGGAACATTCTTTTGATTTTTTTTCTTATTTTAAAATGTGTTAAATTCACTAGCATGGTGAGTTTTTACACACAGTTTCTATTAACTGAGATTTCCGATATCCAAGGTACTAGTGATTCCAATTAACTAAATAATCGAGGTTTTACTATATATATCAAAGGATAATTAAAAATTATAAAATTAAATTTTAAATAAGTAAGTTTCCATTTTAATATATTTTCCTTTACAAATTTAAAATTCAAATAACTAATAGTCCTTTTACTCCTACATGGAAACTTTATGACAAATCATACATATGTATATGTAATTTTTTTTAATTTTAATTATTTTTATTTTAAGTGTTGGTCAGACCTGAAATATAATGTGAGAAATAAAGCAGCGAAAGTACAGCAGTATCAAAAAGGAACCGGAGGAGGACCTCAATCACAAGAAAATTTGACTGAATTAGAACATAGAGTTCTGGCAGAAGATCAGCAGTGCAGAAGATCAGCAGTGGGTGATGAAAGTATAACAGAAGGTGGATTTAATGTGCAGTTGCTAACTGCAGTTGCTTTTTCACAGTTCAAATAGGGGGGGGGGGGTAGCATTTTTCTAACTAGTGCATATTACCATGTTTATATTAACTTTGATTCTTGTTTGTTTGTTTGTCCGGTACAAATCTTGCAATCTATTTTTTAACTAACTTCCCTACTAGCTAGACATTTGAAACTTTCACAGTAGCTCAGAACCCGGTGACAACACAATACTTCAAAGTCAGAGTTTCGAATAGTTTTCTTTTAATTAATTAAAATATGAAAATAAGCTCTTAATAGCAATAAAATAGCCATTAAAATATTAGCTATAATTTAATTGTTGCCAAAAAAATTTACGAGTTCTCTTTCGACATAAAAATAAATGCATTTAATTAAATGTGAACCTTAAAAATTGTAAAAAATTAAATTTTGCATCTCGCGAAAATTGACGCCATTATCACTTTAAAATTTTCTACACATTGATAAAGTGTTATTGTAGTTCTATAGCTATAAGATTCAACAGAAAATTTAAAAACATGGTGTATTAAAAGTTTTTTTAATATGATTATTTTTTGACAATCTTACTATCTTGTATTCAATAATTAAAATGTAAACATTTTTTAAATTACATCCTCATCATTGTTTACTTATTATTATTATTGTTATAAATTATTTTCATTAACTTTGGAAGTTTCTGCTTTTTGCATCTGTCTTTTATTGATGTATGCTTTAAATTATTTGCATGTAATGATTATTTGTGATTCTTTATATATATATATATGCAGACTTTGAAAGTGCCAGAAAACAATAATGAATTAAGAGTCTTACAAGAAATAGATGTTAATGTAGACATTAATTCTGCTGGAACATCAGCACAAAGTGAAAGTCTACCTGAAATAGTTTCTGATGAACCTGGAACATCAACTCCCCAACAGCTCCCAACATCTGAAAATGTTTGGAATTCCAGTTCTATTAATACCAGCTTCTTGACACCTAGTAAGTTTTTTTATTTCTCTCATAAATTAGATATTTTCGGTTCTAAGTTCTGGGTGTTAACTGAGCATTTTTTTTTTCTCTTTTGAAATTTTTAATTTAATTTTAGTGCAGAAAATTTACAAAAAATATTTTGTGGAAAATTTCAGAAAATTTTTTTTTTCTCACATTTAACTTTATAATCAACTCCCGTTAATCTGCAGATCTATAATCTGCAATGGATTTTTTAATGTAAACAAACAAATTTACAACTAAAATTTAGAAAAAAAAACTGGCAACTTTTTTTTTTTAAATTAATCTTTGATTTCAGCAATTAATTAAACTGCAAGTTTTAATTTTTTAAGTGTTTAGAATTGGTAGAATTATATAAGTTTTTTCTTTCAAGACAATCTTTTATTTCTGAAAAAGAAATTGCATTTTTACACAATTTGGAAGCTGCAATTTCTGAAAACAAATATAAAAATTAAAAACAAACCACTATTATATTAATGTTTTACAAATTTAAAAGTAATCAATAATGAATTTTGATTTCTCCACTCGAAATATAGTTTCTTTGCATTTTTCAAACAAACATCTATGCTTATATTTTATTGCTATATATTATTTCAATATACTTACATTATGTAACATTCATATAATTCATAAGTTAATATTGAAAAAAAATTTTATATTACAATTTATTAGATATCTTTTCATTTAAATCTGCAAAAGAAAAATGTAAATAAAGACAATGAACTCTACTGCAAAATCCTAACCTTCAGACAAAACTTTTGCGGATTAACGGGAGTTCACTGTATTTCATTGCTTATACTTAATTACGAATTGCAAATTCTAAATCAGAATATTAAAGGAATTTGACTGTATAACAAACTATTTATTGTATTCTTATAGTGAAATGCAGTATAATGTATGTCTTCGGTATTTTTTCGGAGAAAACCATGGAAAACTCCGAACGGCTAGGCCGACAAGCGAGACTCGGGATTGAAATCAGCACCTCATGTGTACAAGCTTTGAGTGCAGAACTGCTCGGCCGCTGGTGGGCCCTTACATCAAGTGAAACCAGCGATCTTAAAAAATAAGACTACTTAAAAATAAGTATACAAAATTATTTAATGAAATGATTTTTAACTATACAAAATAATTATAAAATCAACTTTCCACATATTTTTTTCTGCTTTCAGCCATATTAAGGAAAAAGAAAAAAAAAAAAAATAGAATGATTGGCACTTATGCATCATTATCATTATTATCATTATTATTATTATTATTTTTTTTTTATGATGAAGACTTTTTCAGTTTTAATGCGTTTTTGAATGGTTATAAAGATTTGATCTTAATATATGTTCTAAATGGAACATTTAAAAGAATTCTTGTATTTACAAAAAAAAAAAAAAAAAAAAAAAAAGATATTTATATATATTACTAAAGGTGGTGTGTTATGTGCAACAACGAATAAGTTATTTGGATTTATTTTAATTCATTAACAGACTGAAAAGTAATATATTTTATTTTTCACTTCTTTATAGTTCAACCAAGAGGACCTAAAAGGAAAAGAAGTGTGATAGAGGACGACCTGATCAATTCAGCTAAAGGGAAGCTTTCTGAGCAGACAGCTGCAATTGAAAGGCAGACAGCTGCAGTTGAAAGAAACACTGCTGCAATTGCGGCAGTTTCAACCAATACAGCAAATGCTTTAAATAATCTGGCTGCAGCAATTAATAGAATTTGTGAAACATTCACTGTTGTGCCTGTTGTGCCACAATAAAACATTTATATAATTTAATTCTTCATTTATTTACACGCATTATTAGGCCCATTCACATGCACCCTCTAGATTCAACCAGATTTTTTACAAAAAGGGTGCAAATACCAGTATGACTTCTCATTTTGTATCTGTTCATAAAAGCGAACCAAAAAAAAATCGTAAAATCTTGGAAGTAGTGTTTTCTTTAACTGTGATTAAAGAAAATTATTTCCCAATTTTAATCCCCATATTTGGATATAATTACAAATTAGTTATTATACACAATGTGTTAGATCAAGTTATTTTGTTGTCAAATTGACAAAATTTTAAATTTCAAACCTCTGTTGTCCTTGGCGTTTCTTGTATTTGGCAATCAAAAGTGTAATATGAAAATATACATGCCAGATGTATATTTTCGTAATATGTATTGTATGAAATATTGTTTCATATTATTAATTGCTCTCTTCATATAAGTTGCTAAAATATCTGGGAAAAAAAATTAAATAAGTTGAGATAATTTGGCGATCTTTTCTTTCGCCAAGTATGACAGATATCAAATGTATTCCGCTGCAACATATTAGTTATATCAGATTCTTTATTTACACATTTGAAAACAAATTTGACTTCAAATTATGATAGAATATTTATCATTTTCCTTTTAATTAGTATATTAGTTGGACATTTATGTTATTTATCGAATATGGAAGTATTCGTAGTATATTTCAATATTTTTCTCAAGTTTTGAAATTTTAAATTCAAATTTTATCAATTTTACAGCAAAAATCTAACGCATGTACATGATAACTAATACATATCTATACCTAAATATGGGGATTAAAATCGGGAAATAATTTTTGACAAAAAAATCTATTGGGCGATTAATATAGCAAAATTTTTTTTTTTGTCTCTACCAATGATCAGTGACCACTTCACTTTCGTATAGGAACACAGAAAAAGATATTATATACTGAATGAAAAATTTAGCCAGTCTGCACTTCTGAGGGAAGTGCATAAATTTGATTTTGATCATAAATAACAACATACTTTTATGAGTTTCTGCTTTGTCAACCCCTAGACGGCTGCGTAGCTTACTCAAAACTAATCCAAAAGTTGAGAAAAATCTCTCAATTGATACAAACAAAGCCGGTGCTGAATGGAAAGAGAAAAAAAATTATCAAATTCAGGTGGGAATTTTGAATTTTTTGAGAAAACCCACTTTATAAAATAATGGGATTTTTCAAGTGGGCCCGCCCGAAAAATCCTGGGTGGTTTTTTTTCGGGCTGGGCCCATTTGGCAAACCCTGTTGATAACACACTGCATAAAATAATTTCAGTGTCTAAAGAATATTTTAACAAGATGTACATGCTTTACAGATAAACACCCATAGAACATTAATGTTCCAGTTATACTTTTTAAAATGAATGGACCTTATGCATTCCGGATATATCCTTCGCCAATCGCTGAGCTCGAAACTTTTGTTTACTTCTCTATCGGTAAATACCCGCAGCCGTTGTCACTCGTGCATAAGGTCCATTCATATGGGAAGAGTGGGGATGGATGAGGCATTTTTCATGTTTTTACTGACAACGTTCACCATATGTAAGTTAAAGTGGCGTATGTGATTTTATTACACACTATGAATTTACTGAAATTAACATAAACTGATGTATTGACTGAGATTAACATCAAAAGGCAAAAGTTCTTTGGTTCGCACAGTTCCTAGTGTTCTAGGCTTTGGTTAATGTAATAAGATCTAATCTCAAAATAAATAAGACATTATAAAGAGATAAATCATTAGAAAAGAGTACAAATTATCCAGATAATTTATTTTTTCGACTGATCGGGAAAAATCAGCATTGTATTCTGTATTACATTAATAATCACCAGGATTTATTTAATTAGCTTAATTGAAATTGTGATTTTAATCATATTATCATTAGTTTTTTTTTTTTTTTTTTTTTTTTTTTTTTTTAATAATTATTTATTTAAGTTGCATTGAACATTCTAACTTATATTTTTTTTAATCAAAGTTATTATAAACAAAAGTTAGAACAATTAAGTTCAAAAAATTTTTCTCTAAATCCATGCTACTTTTATAATTCCACGTTATAACTACTGAACCACGGGTTATAAAAAGTATTGAAAATCTCTTTGAGATTTGTTTAATATAATTCTTTAAAATTTGTTTTAATGTAATTTAAAATTTGTTTTAATATAATTCTTGCGTACAATTTTAAATTAGCACATAGTCCGACGGAGTTCAATATATGGATATCCAGTAATTTCAAGCCAGATATCTGAAGGAGAAAATTCAAGCTTAAACTCCCCTCAGATGAAAATCCCACTTTTACATACACAAGAAAATTGATATTCAGGCGAATACAAGTTTTTCAAACTGAATAATGACTATTTGGCTGGCTGATTACTATTATTTTCATTCAGGTGTCCATCACATTTTTTTTTTTTTTTTTTTTTTTTTTTTTTTACTTAACAATATTTTAATTTTTAATTATGAAAAATTATTTATAAATTTCAGAAACAATGGTTTATTTAAATATAGAAAAATGTTAGAAAATATTAATTGAACATATAGATTTCTTGAATAGCAATATCTTGTCGCAGATATTCAAATATATATATATATATATACACACACACAGAGTTGCCAACATTTTAATTTATTCTATAGCATTTTTAGCCTCGCCTTTATTCAATAAATTTTTATTATTATATCATAGTTGTACATTGCAGAAAAATACTCTAGAAGTAAAGTGGTGCGAAATAGAGGTAAGGCTAAAAATACTCCAGAACGAATTAAAATTTTGGCAACTATATATATATATATGTGTGTGTGTGTGTGTTACCGTTAAAGCTCGAAATCCGTTAATGTGCAGATTACCTAGCTAATCTATAGATTAACTAAAATGACCCGTTAAAGTGCGGAATCAAGAGCTTTTCGCATTTTAACTAGGTAATCTGCACATTAGCGGCTTCTGTATCGTTAACGTTTAAATGTTTCCTTCGAGCCTTAGTTTTTTTTTACATTCACAAGGACGTCAAACAGTCATGTGATACAGATAGGTGAATGACCTTCAAACATAAACTAAAACTTTCACACCTGCCCTTCCGCTCCGCTATAATAAACAACGCAGAACGTGGAGGAAGCGATGTATGATTAGGTTTTTTATTATTATAAACACAAAATTTAAAGTAACAAGTAATGATTGTTTCAATTTTGATATATTTTTTTTTTAATTATGTTAATATAAATTTGATTAGGGCCTTCATTTCATTAATGAAATCTAATCTTAATTAAAAACTCTCTCTCGTGAAATTCCATTTTGAATTATGAATATTAAATGTACAACACAGTAATCATTTCCTCCCGAAATAAAACTATTAAACCACAACTTTTTAAAACTAATTTATTTTAAAATTAATTTAAGTTACTATTAGCTACTATTACAGAAAAAAATAGTATTAATTTTTAACTCTGAAAAATATTATGTTACTATTAAATACTTAATATGAAATTTTCGTGCATTTTTTAGCATTTCTCATTACATTTTTAGTTCCCCATCATACTATAGGTATGGGGAACTTAGGTAATCGTGAAAATTTTCGACCTCGGTTTTTTGACTTTTCTACACGTTTTCAGGTGTGAGGAATCCGAAAATGACAAAATTACATAACAGATTGTATGGTGTCTGTCTATAGGGTGTCCGTTAGTCCGTTAGTTCGTTAGTTTGCTAGTCTGTGTACACGATATCTCAAGAACAAATTGTCGCAGAGAGGTCAGATCAGTTTTAAAATATTAATTTCGACACTGGCAAGAACCCTATTCATTTGCAACATTCGATTTTAAAAACTTCGTAAGTTATTAGAAATTTACGATTTTCTTAACATGGGCAGAATAGGACAAAAATTCACTTAAACGTGCATTAAATGGAAACTTTTTACTCTAAAAATGTCAGACCACTTTTAAAATATCCGTTTTGATGCCGGAATGAACATCAGTAACTATAAATATGCTACTTTGAAATTTTCGCAAGTTATTGGAAATTTACGAATTTCATAATTGGGAGTATAGGGCAAAATTTCACATAAATGTCAATTTTGATCGATATTTTCATCGCAAGGATGTCAGACTACTTTTGAAATATTATTTAGGACACTGGCAGGAATATTAATGACTACGAATTTTCAAATATAAAAATTTCGTAAGTTATTGGAAATTTACGAATTTCTTAACATGGCAGTATAGGGGAAAATTTCACATAAACGTCAATTTTGAGCGATATTTTCATCGTAAAGATGTCAGACTACTTTTGAAATATTATTTAGGACACTGGCATGAACATTAATAACTATGAATTTTCAAATCTAAAAATTTCGTAAGTTATTGGAAATTTACGAATTTCTTAACATGGGAGAATAGGACAAAAATTCACTTAAACGTGCATTAAATGGAAACTTTTTACTCTAAAAATGTCAGACCACTTTTAAAATATCCGTTTTGATGCCGGAATGAACATCAGTAACTATAAATATGCTACTTTGAAATTTTCGCAAGTTATTGGAAATTTACGAATTTCATAAATGGGAGTATAGGGCAAAATTTCACATAAATGTCAATTTTGATCGATATTTTCATCGCAAGGATGTCAGACTACTTTTGAAATATTATTTAGGACACTGGCAGGAATATTAATGAATACGAATTTTCAAATATAAAAATTTCGTAAGTTATTGGAAATTTACGAATTTCTTAACATGGTAGAATAGAGCAAATTTTAACATAAACGTCAATTTTGAGGGATATTTTAATCGTAAAGATGTCAAACCACTTTCGAAATATTATTTAGGTTACTGGCATGAATATCATAGACTATGATTTTTCCAATTTAAAAAATTCGTAAGTTATTTGGAATTTACAATTTACTTAACATGTCAGAATAAGGCAAAATTGAGCATAAACTTCCATTTTGAGGATCATAAATACATTAGACGACTTCAAAATTACATTTATGATATTTTGTTGAACATGATTTAATATAAATATTCTAATAGGAAAATTTCGTAAATTATTCGTAATTTACGATTTTATCAACATAGCGAAATTGTAATTTTTTTCATATAAATATGAATTTTGAGGATTATTGCACTGGAAATGAAAACATTGGCGTGAAACATAAACAACGGAATTGACCCTGATAAAATAAATTAATAGATTAGAATAAAATAAATATATGGGAGTGAACGATGGATAGCCTATTAGGCGGGGATTTCTTTCTGTCCCTGTATCAAGGTTTGGTCAAATTGATTTTTTTAACATGATTATAATATGTCTCGCACAAGAAATTTATGAGACCATAAATATGTGGGGAACTGAGCAGAGTCCACCTATGCCAACTAGTTTTTTGTTGTTGTTGTTTCTTTCAAGTTTCTTTTATACATTTTATATATCATGATTATATATTTTTTTCTCTCGCTTTTTCAGATAATTTCGTTGTAGTTTATCACGTAAAATGTGTTAATAAAGTTTATTATTATTATAAAATTAATATATTTGCTAAACACGTACAGATATACGTATGTATGCTGCAAAGTATAGTTTAATAAAACATTGGAAAACTGTCATTTTAATTTTTATGCGTCCTAAAAAATATTAAAGCAGTTTTAATTATTTGAAGTACTTC